>CAKOAT010066266.1:486412-523108 GCA_932364175.1 Eruca vesicaria subsp. sativa | reverse complement strand
TTATAATGTTATAATTTGTTAATATTGGAAATTTATTATTGAACCGCTGTAGTATCTCATAATCAACCAGTCATAAATGTCCCGCAAACGCACCAGTTTTTAATCGCTGTACCAGTCGTACAAATCGCCTAATAACGCTAGAAACCGCAACCACCCACATCCGCAAACTCCCGCAACCGCAATCGCAACCGCCGCGTTTTAACCAGTCAGACCCTAAGCCAAGTGTGTTTGGTTACTAGAATAAGAATGTTCTCTCTCTTTATAACTCATTTGTAACGTCATTTTTCAGATCTAAGGAAAAAGTTTCTCCTTTTTTACTCTTTTCTCTCATCTCTCTCTTGTTCTTCAATCTCAAAGCTTCACTTTCTTACAAACCCTAATGGAAGATTCTTTTAAAAATCCAAAACTAAACCTCATCTTCGTGGAGAAGCATATTAGGGATGCCTTTGTTAACCGGAAACTTCCTTCCGGTCTCGGGCAGACAAGCGCGCCTTCCTCCAAGTGAAGCTCCAGCAACGCGTGTTGGAATTTCTTTAGCAAGTAGGACTCGTCGGCAGATTCAATAACCGTCGCCGCGTCAGGAGAATCCTCCGACGTATCCCAAGGAACGAGAAGCTTCAACGAGAGCCTTCCACTCGAGCTTGGAAGTCGGGATTGAAATCATCGACTTCTTTCTCCATCACTTTCTCCGGTTCGAGACCTTGAGAGGGAATCCGTTTGTGACTCCTTTCATGTTGCACGAAAGCATGTTGTGCGTTAACACACGAAGACGGTTTTTTATGCGTCCGAGGGCTTTTCGAAAAAGTCGGAAATGCCCTTACGATAAGTTAGTTGCTGTAAAGCCCTTTATTTATATTCTTCGGCCCAAACAAATATTTTATTTCATCATTCTTACTAAAAGCCCGGCCTATTAACAAGGAAAGTTGGAATGAGCAAATAACTGGGAAAAGGGACTCTATACGATCGAGTATAACAATTTCAATCGTGATCTGTATTAAAAACAAACAATTTCAATCGTGATAAATAACAAGTGATAATGATAAATATAATGATTATAATTCAAAAAATAATACCTAACTTTTTTAAAATATACTTAAATCTTAGTCAACGGTTAACAAGGTAACCCAAGCTCTAACATTATTATCTTTTGAAGTGGAATCTTAAACTAATAAACTAAAATCGTCTTAAAATATTATCTTCTATATATTAAAAGAGAAATATTGGCTTTAATGCATTTATATTACTTTTGCCACGCGTCAATTTAATAGAGCTCCTCACATTTGTATTTCCATTTTTGCTTATAATTTTAATAGCAAATGTAAATTATTTTTATTACTCAAAAAAACATTTGCTAAAAACGTTTTATGACAATTTTGTGAACAAGAGTTATAGATTAACATAAAAAGAGTTACATGCACGGAAAACGCGTTGCAGACCTGATGCCATCAGCTAAGCTAAGCTACCATCATTTCAATCGAATTCGTAATTCACCTCCCTTCATCATCTCACCTAATGCCATACCTGATTCAGTAATCATTTAGAAGAATTAAGAAATCGGTTGAACATCATCTCCATCTGATGCCGATCGTACAACGTCTTAGTAACGTTGAAGGGAGCTTAGCTTAGGTGATGCTGAGACGTTAGCTTCTGCTTAGTGGAATCTTGAAATCGGTTGAACAGCAGGTCCGCTAATCTTTCACGCAATTTCTTAACTCGGTTGAACTGATGGTAGCTTAGCTTCTGCTTTGGTTTCTTGACGGAGCTCCCATTAAGAAGAAATGTGGATTGCCTTCGACAGTGATAATCTTTCACGGATAACATTTTACGATAAAGAATCCTTCTTCACGTAGCTTACGTCGCAACATTTATCATGCAAGTTTCTTCATAGTCGGCGTCTTGAGGTTTCAATACAGAGAAGACATAGCATGGACTTCCCTAACGATTTTCCTCTTGACAAATAAAGCAATAAGAAGAAGCCATGGCATGAACTTTATAGTCGGCGCCTTACGGTTTCAAGACGGAGAATACATAGCATGAATTTCACTATCGATCTTCCTCTTATTTCATGGAAAAGACAAACAATGGTTTCGAGCAAGTCAGTGAATTCAACATTAGACATATAGGAAGCATTCATAACTTCCCTTCGTCATATAGGTTTGTTTCTATACGTTCATGATTTTATACGACAGACACAAGAGTGTTTCTTTCATACAAAACTTACGAAATTGTTTAAACCCTTTTTTTAAATAAAAAAAAATTTTGGTTCAGACATTTAAACCGGACTTCACCGTCCGTTTTTGTAACTCCGATTTTGAAACCCTGCGTTAAATTTTACATACACAATTTCGCTTCGTTTGAGTGATTGGCAAGTTTGAGTAATGAGATAGGAGATTTGCATAGATTTCAAAAGTTTGGTTTATAGAAATATTTACATTCTTGTGGTAGAACGAAATTGCTGACCAAGCAAGGATATTTACATTAAATTATCTTATTGGAAATATGGCGTAACCTCCATTAGATTTATTATAGCTATATAAGATTCATGTTTCTCATCTTTGTTACTCATAACCTAAATGAAAACTTAGACATTCTTCACTCATTCTTCTACAATTGAAAGGAGCTTAAACTATGTTTTGTGTCTACCTAAAGAGATTGAGCTCAAAGAAGGTGACTGGGTTGAGATACTCAATTTCGAGATAAGAAGGGTTTTTATAGAACCACAAAGCACAAGTACACAATCAAGTTCAATGAATTCAATTTGTTTCGAAAGATAGAACTAGTGAACGGTTCTAACTTTCTATGTTGTGCGGTATCAGTCGGGGTCTTTATCATCCTATATACTGCATTGGTATGTGACTATGCTTTACCCTTTCTTAGATTGTTAACCTAATGGTACTTAAATTTGAAACAATTTTCTCTTATGTAGATCTATGTGGAGTATTAGTCCATGTAGGAGATCTTATAGCTAATAAGACATATCAACCTGCCAACATTTACAATCATATTCTATATTTGTTGGTATTCTCCTTAATAAATCTCAGGTTTGAACTTTTCATATATTTACATTTGTTAATTTTTAATATGACCATGTTTGTACAAGTTATATTGACTGATATATAACCCAATGTAACAGGTACACTGAAGTGAGTTGTGTTTGTTATGGAGCTCTAGCCCATAGTTTAAATGCATTATGACGTTCTAAGGTAATCTATATTTATTTTGACCCTTTGCTATTCAGAAATGTCTGGTTTATGTTCTTATTGTTGATATTACTTTATAGGTGATCTCACTTATGTTACAAACATGGAAAGTATTTATGGAATTTTGTTTAATAGTGACATCTCAGAGATTCAGTTCTTCAAATCGCAATAAACACAATATACTAAATTGGTTATTTAATGTGTATAGTATATATAAGGAAAACTTGGTTCTTCCTCATTATATTGAAATTATGTCTTTGCAGGATTCCAATCATCGACTTCTGAAGTTTCAAAGTTTTTCTATCTAATTATTAATTGAAGTTGTTTTTTTTTACAATAGCTATTTTTATTTCGACCATTCTTTGTTTTCGGAAGAATGAGATATGCATCTTTATTATAAATGGAATTGAGTTTATTTTATTTACACTAGATTTCTATCTTGCTTACTTTTCTATAGTTCCTATATAATAACTACACACATCACTATTCCTTATTGTATTCAAGATTTCAAACCAATCACCTTCGTTTAGAGTTATAAACACAAGAATCCCTCAATGAGTAGAGTATATTACTAGGTAACAAAAATAATGCACAACTATGTTACCTCTTACTTTCACTTTACAAATCTAGAAAAATTAACACCAGTTTGTAAACCAAGTATCTATATAAATCAATTACTTTCTTCTTTTGTTTTGATTATCTCTTTCTACAAACTTTAACAAGTTTCAGTCAACTTAAACCATAATTGTACTGTGGTAACCTTACCAATATAGTTCGATTCACATCTCAAGTCAAAATACACTAACGACTCTTCATCTATTACTATTTCAATCAGTAATCATGAACACAAAGGAAAGATCAACAGTCTTTCTCTGCATTCTCGGATCTTTCACCATCACTCAAAGAATAAATCAACCTACAACCAAACTGATGTCCACATTGAACAGACCTAATGACTTCTTATATGCTAAATAACGAAATTTAATAATCTCATCACGTGCAAGGCGCATGTTATCACCTAGTTACACAATTAAATTGATATATACTACTAAACTTCTTCATTAGATTTCTGAAACTTTGAAAGACCGAAAATTCAATAACTTTATCTTTGCTTGGGTCAATGGGACTTGTGCACGGCTTTTCAAATCTGAAGTACAGTTTAGTCACGCAGTAAGTGGTAGTTTTGCCACTTTGTCTGTTGTCCAAATCAAAATAGTTCTTCAACATGATGATTGTAAATATAGGGTGGCAAAAGTGGTGGCGTGATGAAGTCTGCATAAGCCAGTAATCAAGCTCTTATGTATGCTAGAACCATCGTTCCCACTTATGTGGTTCAAATGTAGTCTTCCTCCTTAGTGGACAAAATTCACTGACGTATCAGTGTGTTTCTTTGCCTTTGGATATATTCTTTCTCAATATACAATGTTCTCATCTTAATCTACCTCTCTCATACATTCATAATATATGTTGAAGAGGGAAATCCAACTAAAGTATTTAAACTGAGACTAATACTTTCAACTTGTTTTGTTAGCCCAGAGTTCTGCCCTCCCCTGAATTTAGTATTTGAATTTACTATTCCTTATTGTATTCAAGATTTCAAACCAATCACCTTCGTTTAGAGTTATAAACACAAGAATCCCTCAATGAGTAGAGTATATTACTAGGTAACAAAAATAATGCACAACTATGTTACCTCTTACTTTCACTTTACAAATCTAGAAAAATTAACACCAGTTTGTAAACCAAGTATCTATATAAATCAATTCCTTTCTTCGTTTGTTTTGATTATCTCTTTCTACAAACTTTAACAAGTTTCAGTCAACTTAAACCATAATTGTACTGTGGTAACCTTACCAATATAGTTCGATTCACATCTCAAGTCAAAATACACTAACGACTCTTCATCTATTACTATTTCAATCAGTAATCATGAACACAAAGGAAAGATCAACAGTCTTTCTCTGCATTCTTGGATCTTTCACCATCACTCAAAGAATAAATCAACCTACAACCAAACTGATGTCCACATTGAACAGACCTAATGACTTCTTATATGCTAAATAACGAAATTTAATAATCTCATCCCGTGCAAGGCGCATGTTATCACCTAGTTACACAATTAAATTGATATATACTACTATACTTCTTCATTAGATTTCTGAAACTTTGAAAGACCGAAAATTCAATAACTTTATCTTTGCTTGGGTCAATGGGACTTGTGCACGGCTTTTCAAATCTGAAGTACAGTTTGGTCACGCAGTAAGTGGTACTTTTGCCACTTTGTCTGTTGTCCAAATCAAAATAGTTCTTCAACATGATGATTGTAAATATAGGGTGGCAAAAGTGGTGGCGTGATGAAGTCTGCAGAAGCCAGTAATCAAGCTCTTATGTATGCTAGAACCATCGTTCCCACTTATGTGGTTCAAATGTAGTCTTCCTCCTTAGTGTACAAAATTCACTGACGTATCAGTGTGTTTCTTTGCCTTTGGATATATTCTTTCTCAATATACAATGTTCTCATCTTAATCTACCTCTCTCATACATTCATAATATATGTTGAAGAGGGAAATCCAACTAAACTGAGACTAATACTTTCAACTTGTTTTGTTAGCCCAGAGTTCTGCCCTCCCCTGAATTTAGTATTTGAACTTTTAACTTGAACGAAGGCACAAAAAAAAAGATCGGACAATTGATAATGATAAAGTCATGCACGCTATTTCCATTTGTTGCTTCTTCTGCAAGGAAGATTTCTTGTCCCCATTATTTCACCTTTTCCTGTCATTTTTATGCATTGTTGACTCATATTACCCGAGAAAAAAATATGAATTCAATTTTAAAGGTTACGGTACCTTTTTGAATTTCTTGTTGAAGGCAATAACATCTGCTAAGGATCGGACTGGTGATCTAACAAGCTCTTTAAGATATGCGTTAAGAGAGATTTTGAACTCAGCCAAAAATGCCATTCCTTCACCGCTATCTGTGTATGGTAACGTTAAATTTTCAGTGACGATGGCTCTTTCCTTCTTGTCTACCGTCCAAGAAAAAAACAAAGGTATAGTTAGATATTATGAGTTCTCAGTTGATAAATTAAAAATGAAACTTATAACGAAACCTACCTTAGTGTTTTGATATGATTAACAGGAAGAGAACCCACTACAATGCCTAATCTCTTACCCTTGAGGTCTTAGAGTGTACTAATATGTTTCAGGTTCAATAGGGGAGCTTAGGTCTTAGAGTGTCCGAGTTATATGGCCCAAATTTGAGAGGCCTAAATACCAATACCGAACACCATTAGTGGAAGTCTCTCTAAGAGTCTCTCACCGTTTTATCATTAATGAAAATGAAAAAGTAAGAAAAATATTATAGAAATGAAAGAGAGAAGAAGGATTAGTCTCTTGCTGAAGATACTCTTGCACAATTTTGAGGAATTAATTTTACAGGTGTTCAGTTTGTATTGGTAAAACTAATTCAAAAACTTTAAAGTAAATTAAATAATTCAAGAGAACTGTACTATTTTTCTTTAAGAAACTGATGTACTATACGCTAAGACCATGATCATCGTCATGTGTAAAAGGAGGTTTCAGAGTAAATGAGAAATTAAAGAAAATAAAAAATGGCAATTATCATTTAAACCGTATCTTAATTAGATGACAGACGACACGGTTATTGTTTTCCACGCGTCGCCCGATAGCTCTTTTGGGAGGAGAAAACAAAGGGACCAAAGATCAGTTTCAACTCATTGAGGAAGTCAAGCAAATGGCCGATTCCTCTCCTCCTCGACTCCGAATCAAATATATGGTTCCTCTCCAACATGACGCGAATGAAATCGAAGGCTGCTCTCCTTCTCGACGAGGAATCAAATCGATGTCTTCTCTCAAACTCGAAGATGAATCAATTCCTGGACGAGCAATCAAATAGAGAGTGGCTCTCTTGATTGAGCACAAATCAACTCATCGGTGGCTCTCTTAATCGACGAGGAATCATATCATTGGGGGCCCTCCTCCTCGCCGATGAATCATATCTACGGTAAAAGCTATGGAATTTTTTTAATGTTTGAATCCTTCAATTAGCTAAGTTGAACGGAAAGGTTTTTGCATGTGCTTGTCTTGTTCATCTCGCAGTTATTTGTCAGTTAATTCTCAGTTCTTCATTTGCAGATGGAATCGTATTCTATGGAAGAGACAATCAAGGTATACCATTCTTCTCTGATATTCTATGTTATGTATATTATTTGCGTTTCTGATAATGAGTTATTGGTTTAATGATCATCATGTCTATTAATTTTACTTCAAAGCTTTGACACATTTTGATATTGGTTCAATGATCATGCCTATTAATTTTGATATGTTTCTGTGTTTCGGTCTTAATATAGATGGATCTTAATATACCGTGATGCTGGTCATAATCAAGGACGACAAGAGCAATACATGTAAATCATTTTCTTTTCTGGATTCTGGTCATGGGTTCACTTCGGTAATAAATGATGCTGGTTAGTGTTGTGGTTGAATTTAGGTAATTAATATTCTGGTTAGAGATAGATTGTGGTTGAATTTAGGTGATTAATGTTCTGGTTAGATATAGATTGTGGTTGAAGCTCGGTAATAAATAGATTGTGTTCGATCGATGCGGAACGTAGGTTTTTGCGGATTGAACGTTCCAAACTTGCAGGGTCTTCCGAAAATAAGAGTTGTTTTTCCTTGTTGCTTCTCGTTATACTATGCATGCACCTGAAAAATCAAGAAAATTGTTATCAGAAGGTGATAAAAGAAAAAGAAAAAGAAAAACCTAGAATTATTAGACTAAATCTAAAGGCTATCAAAGCTCCCCAACAACGGCGCCTAATTTGATGTTTTCTCAAATATTTACCCTATAGAGCAACTTACTCTCTCAAATAAGAGATCTATTGCAGTAATTATGGATCAAAATCCACAAGGAGCTATGGAACCTATTAAATCTAATCAATCAATAACCCAGGTGAATATAAATAGTAAAACGCAGTAAACTAAACATGCAATATTCCAATTAAGCAAGACAATTACTTAACAAGAACGGAATGAGAGTTTTAAAACTAAAATGAAAAAGTGTTAGACTTAAGGCTTTTAGGCAGGTGTTGGGATTATAATCCTTTAGGTGCTATCTAGTTGTTTACATGGTATTGAAGAAGATTAACTATCTTAATCAACAAATTTACTAAACTCTCATTTAATAAATAAGTTTATTGACCAGAAGGTCGTTGACTTAGACAACATTGTCCGATCAGTCACAGTGTCGATCGATTATTCTATAGGACCTTTAGGTACTTTAAATGATATCAATGTTCTTGATCGCTCACATGTTTTTGATGATATAATAAAAGGTCAAGCTCCGAAAGTCACTTTCTCTGTCAATAGAAGAAAGTATCATTTGGCTTACTATCTCACCGACGGTATTTATCAGAAAGGGGCAACTTTTATCCAATTTATTCCACTACCGCAGGGGCCGAAAGCGGTTTTATTTGCTCAACATTAAGAAGCTGTCCGAAAAGATGTCGAGCGTTCTTTGAGAGTATTGCAAAGCTCGTTTTGCAATTGTTAAAAATCCAACATTTTTTTGGGATAAAGCGAAAATTGGGATGATTATGGGAGGATGCATCATAATATAACACTAGGTGTTTTTCCCGCACATACGGGCATAATTTTTGTATAATTTATTATTAATCTATATTTTATTAATTCAAACCAATATAATAAGTTATGATTTACGTTTTAAAATTAATTATAAATGACAACACTCACATAACAAAATATTTTTAAAAATATATTTTTACAAATGTGTTACTTTAATTTATTTTACTTAGAATTTTTTCTATCTTAATTTTTTATTTCAATAATAAAAATAACAATATAATACATAAGTAGTATCTTATTTTCTCAAAATATAATTTTTAATAGAAATTCGTTTTTATTTTACTAATTTTATATGAAATTATTAAAAATATGGCAAATAATCAAAATTATCTAAATCATGGAGAAATTACAAATCAGATAATTCACTTAAATTTTCTAATAGAAAATATATGTTTAAGATAACAGTCTAATACATAAGAATTATTTATTTTTTTAATTTAGTATTATTTGTATACATTATTTTTATTATTTAATAAATTATATATGAAATTATTAAACTATGATAAATAAGCAAAATATAAAACCATGGAGAAGTTGATAAATCAGAATTGATTTCTTTATATTCAACTATTAATATTTTAACTTAATTTTAATTTCTATGATTAAAATATATTTTAAAGATAACAATATAATACATAAGAATTATCTTATTTTCTAAAAGTAGAATATTATTAATAGAAATTTTTTTTATTATATGTTAAATTATTCATAAAATTATTAAAATCAAATAAGAAAAATTACAAAAATTATGGTGAAGTTACAAATCAATCAGTAAATTTACTTGAATTTTATAATAAAAAATATTTTTAAGAAAACAATTTAATACAAAATAATTAACATATTTTCTAAAATATAATATTATTAATATAAATTCGTTTTTTAATAATAAATTATATATGAAATTATTTGAATAAGGTAAATAAACAAATTTATCTAAAATTAAGGAAAAGTTGACAACTAAACAAATTTACATCTTATATAATAATATAACTGATAGTAAATGATGAACGAGATGGATACACTCAGTTAAATGTTTCAGAGTTCCAACAACGCGAAGACACCGAAAATTCACATTTTGATCTCGATTTTTCTGCAGAATTATCTCCAAATTTCAAAAATATGATGGATGTTCGAACTACAATTCGTGATATGCGTCAACAATTGAAAGTTGATATGGTTGAACATATATTGGATATAATGAACACGATAACTGAGCTCAAATGTTTCTTTCAAATTATTCTTGTTTATTTTAGTATTATTTGTTTTGTGTTTTGTTAAATATATGTTTAATATATTATCTTTTATAATGTTTTGTGTAGTAAATAAATTTTATTTTTATTTAATTTATTTTTCTTAAGAACTTGAAATAAGATATTTGTATTGAAAGACAAAAATATTTGGATATCTTAAATAAGTCTCTTAATCTCATATTAACTGTTAATACTATTAAAAATAGATTTGATACACATTTTGAGTATAAAGGATAACCACGCTCTAACATCTTTCTTTTGGTTTTAGTGACGCTGTTGTTATATAATAGCAGTTTGGTGCTGCAACGTGGACACATCTATTATTCATTGCCAACAAAGTAATTTAGATATTCATTCATTAATTGTCAAAAAATTCTAATGACATTAATTAATAGTAAGACAGGTAGAAGGTTGTTTTCGTGCTTACGTCAGTCGGTGCACAAGTAACACAGACTGCAGCAGAGCACACACACCTGTCTCTCTTTTCACTCTCCTTCCTCAAGCTTCTTCTTCTCTGCTCTCTCTCCCTCTCCCTCTCAAGTCTTCCTTCTTCCTCACCACAGTTTTTCAAAGAAACTCTTTTGCAACAATTACGTAAACTCATCTCTTTCTCTCTTATTTTGAGTAGTTTTATGATGTGAGTTTAGCTTAAAACGACTTCTTTCTTCTTCTTTTTTCTGGATTCTTGTTTTCGATTTCGCCGTGAGCTCAAACATCGTGACTTTTGCTTTTCTGGGATTTTGTATGTTGAGTCACTTTCCAGGTTATGTGAAAGTTTTTGTTTTGTTTTTGTATTTTGTTGCAGAGCTTAAAAAAGATGTCAGCCCCGGCACCGAAAGCGGCGTCTGAGCCACAACCACATCCTCCAAAAGAACAGCTTCCAGATATCTCTTACTGCATCACAAGCCCTCCTCCATGGCGTTAGTTTTGTTTTTATCTTTGCATCTCCTAGATTAATCTAATTCCTTCTCCGTAGGAGACTTTGTGATTGATTAGATTCTTCTGTTTTCTTTTCTGAAAGTGGCTCTGCTTTTTTTACCTTTTTTGCTCTAAAGTGATGAATTAGATTCTTTACTTTTTTTTCTTCTTTAAGAATTGTTCTTATTACCTTTAGAATCTTCTATCTCGTTTGAGGATCATTCTTTTGTTTAACATAGGTAAATAAACTTAATGATCCTTTTTAGCGGATCTAATTTTTAATGATATGTTTCTGATTTAGTATTTAGTTTTTTTTGTTGTTGTTGTTGTTCTTGTGTTGAAAATGAGGTTCCGAGCTTTTATTGTTTGGTATTATTAGTGGAGATTGAGAGTTTGTTCTTTTTATCTGTTTTAGCTGAAGCTATTCTGCTTGGGTTTCAACACTACCTTGTAATGCTTGGAACAACCGTTCTGATTCCATCCGCTCTTGTTCCACAAATGGGAGGTAGAAATGTAAGTCTTTTTTCTTGAAAACAAACAGTTTGTGGAGATATAATCTCTCTTTCAGTCTTTCTTTTTAATTTCTCTCTCTCTCTGTGTATGATTGGATTCTTTCAGGAAGAGAAGGCGAAGCTGATTCAGACAATACTCTTTGTAGCTGGAATAAACACACTTCTCCAAACTGTGTTTGGAACTAGATTGCCTGCTATTATTGGAGCATCTTATACATTTGTGCCAGTTACAATCTCAATCATGCTTTCTGGGAGATTCAACGATGTTGCTGATCCAGTTGATGTTCGTTCGCTTGTTCCCTCCTATTCTATTGTGTTTATTTTTTTTAATCAGCTTGCTAATAATAGTTTGATGCATTAATCAGCGGTTTACGAGGATCATTCGAGCAACACAAGGTGCTCTAATTGTTGCTTCAACTCTTCAGATTATCCTTGGCTTCAGTGGCCTTTGGCGTAATGTTGTAAGGTCAGTTTTCAAAATATTATTATTGTTTCACACTGTGTCTGTCTGTCGAGGATAATATGTTATCGAAGTTCTGTTAAGTCACAGGTTCTTAAGTCCTCTCTCTGCTGCTCCTCTGGTTGGACTAGTTGGTTTTGGCCTCTACGAGTTAGGCTTTCCCGGTGTAAGTCTTTTTGTTCTGTAAATCGAACCACAAAAAGATATATAAATAAAAAATACTAATAAATTATCTGAAAAATATATCGATTGTGTTAGGTTGCTAAGTGTATCGAGATTGGACTGCCGGGGCTTATCATTCTTATACTGATCTCACATGTAATCGTAGTTACAACAATTTTTTTTCACGTCATAAGTTATTGTTTCAAGTGTGTTCTTATTGTCTATTTTTTTTTTTTGTTGTTGCAAAGTACATGCCACATGTTATAAAGGGAGGAAAACATGTGTTCGCTCGCTATGCAGTCATATTTACTGTGGCGATAGTTTGGCTATACGCCTTTTTTCTTACAATTGGTGGTGCCTATAATGGTGACAAAACAGATACTCAAAGAAGCTGCCGAACTGATCGTGCTGGGCTCATAGGTGCTGCTCCATGGTAAATAACACAGAACATAGCTTGGACGTTGGACACTGTAGTTCTTTTAATGACTGATGCTCAAGTGTAATTTTATTCTTACATCACCGTGTAGGATAAGAGTTCCATGGCCGTTCCAGTGGGGATCACCATTATTTGATGCCGGTGAAGCCTTCGCCATGATGATGGCTTCTTTTGTTGCCCTTGTTGAGGTTTGTTTCACTCCATCACACATTAATTCTCATATATTTTTAACTTTGATATTTTCTTAGCTCTTTGTTTTAATCTTGTCTTATTTTCTTGGGTTTAATTTGTTTATTAACGTGAAAAAAAAAACAGTCAACAGGCGCTTTTATTGCCGTCTCAAGATATGCTAGTGCCACAATGCCGCCACCTTCTGTTATCAGCCGCGGTGTTGGTTGGCAGGTAAAATTCTCAATTTCTAAGCTTAATTTTCTCAGGGCTAAGTAAGTGGGGTCACATATCTAACGTTTTTGTGTCTCATCTATGTTAAACATTTGGCTAGGGAGTTGCAATTTTAATCTCAGGGTTGTTTGGAACTGGCATAGGATCTTCAGTTTCTGTGTAAGACCTCATTACATTTCTCCAAACCTCTAAGACATGCATTGATTTTTTGATTTAAATGTGGTGTTTGTTGTCAAATATGTTGTCTGCAGCGAGAATGCGGGTCTTCTAGCACTTACAAAAGTCGGTAGCAGGAGAGTTGTCCAAATATCTGCAGGGTTTATGATATTCTTCTCAGTTCTTGGTAAGCTTAAAAAAAAAAAAATTATTCAACAATTGAAGTAGTAACGCATTAATTAATTTGATTTTCTTTAATATTTAGGGAAGTTTGGGGCGGTGTTTGCATCAATACCTGCTCCTATAGTTTCCGCCTTGTTCTGTCTCTTCTTCGCGTATGTAGGTAAGTATTAATTGTTTATAAGCAGCAGAAGCAAACAATATATACAGTAGGGTGAGCAAAATCTGGTTGTTGTTATATCTCTCTCATGTTTAAAACAAAAAGCGGTTGGTCAGGTGCTGGAGGACTAAGTTTGCTGCAGTACTGTAACCTGAATAGCTTCAGGACGTTGTTCATTTTGGGATTCTCAATCTTCCTAGGCCTATCTATTCCACAGTATTTCAACGAGCACACAGCCATTAAAGGCTATGGTCCAGTTCATACAGGAGCAAGATGGTTCAATGACATGGTCAATGTTCCCTTCTCGTCCAAGGCCTTTGTGGGAGGATGTGTGGCTTACTTGTTGGACACAACGCTTCACAAGAAAGATGGTTCGATCAGGAAAGACCGAGGTAAACATTGGTGGGACAGATTCTGGACTTTCAAGGGTGACCCGAGGACCGAAGAGTTCTATGCTCTTCCTTTCAATCTCCACAAATACTTCCCTCCTGCCTAAAAATGTCCCTTACATACCCCTTTCAGTTCGATTTTACGTGGCGAGGAGACTAAAACACAACTATTATACTATATAACCCAGAGTGTTATCAAACATATTACTGTGATGCTAGTTGTGTCTATGTTTAAATGTTTTGTATTAGGATATGATAATGCTCATTTTGTCAAATCTAGAACTTTGAGTTTGGATGCCTATTGTTGCTGCTATTATTAACAATCAGCATATTTTTGCTTGTTACTTTCATTGAGGTATCACTCTATCTCTTTGCCCTTGAATCTATTTTTTTCTCAATATACAATGTTCTCATCTCAGTTTACCTCTCTCATACTTACATACTATATTTAAATCCAACTAAGTATTTCAACTGAGATTAATACTTTCAACTTGTTTTGTTAGCCCAGAGTTCTGCCCTCCCCCTTAATATAGTATTTGAACTTTTAACTTGAAGAGAAGGCGGAAAAAAGGATCGGACAATTGATAATGATAAAAGTCATGCACATTATTTCTAGTCTCCGAATAAAAAGTACATAAAACCAAGGTATTTTTCCCCAAATATCAACTTTCCATGTGCCCTCAAGGTTTAAATTTGGGTGGTTTCCTAATGAGAGTTGATTGTTCAAAGCCATAGGCAATCTCAATGAGCTTTGGCTCAGAGAATCTCAACCCTCCAAAGCTAATCCCAAAGGGAACTCCTTCACTATCATATCCTGCAGGGACATTGATTCCTGGATACCCTCCAATGGCGAGGACAGAGCTCAACATAAAACCATCTGTCACTATAGCATCTAACTTCTTCTCTTTCATTAGCTTTTCGATTCCATTCCTCGAAACTTCTTTCATTGAAAGCAACGCTTCTTTTTCTTTATCACCCATTCCATTTGTTGCTTCTGCTTCAAGGAAGACTTCTTCTCCCCATTCTTTCACCTTTTCCTGTCATATTTTTTTTTCTGCATTGTTGACTCATATTACCCGAGAAAAAATGTGAATTCAATCTTAAAAGCTTACCTTTTTGAATTTCTTGTTGAAGGCAATAACATCTGCTAAGGATCGGACTGGTGATTTCACAAGTTCTTTAAGATATGCGTTAAGAGAGATTTTGAACTCAGCCAAAAGTGCTATTCCTTCACCGCTATCTGTGATTGGTAACGTTAAATTTTCAATGACGATGGCTCCTTCTTGTCTACCGTCCAAGAAAAAACAGAGCTATAGTGTTAGATATTATGAGTTTATAAAATTAAAAATGAAACTTATAACGAATATTACCTTAGTGTTTTGATGTGATTATCAGGAAGAGAGCCCATTACAATCCCTAATCTCTTACCCTTGAGGCCATTGCGTCTCAAAAACTGCTTGTAACCGCCTTTGGGTATGTACTTAGAAGCAGTTTTCGTGGCCTCGTCCAATGGATCATAACCCACAATAGCATCAAGAAGATAAACAGAATCCGAAACTGTCCTACACATCGGCCTAACATTGCAAACACACACAAGAAACATATATATAAACTAAGCAAAAAAAAGTACAAAATGAAATAGTTTAGCAAGGAGTTAGGTTAGGTGCTCTTAGTCTCACCCAACACTGTCCTGTCTCAAGGAGATAGGGACCACCCCGGCTCGGCTCGTGAGCCCGACACTCGGTTTAATACCAACTACCGAGTTCTGATTAGATGGAGCAAGAATGGAACCATCAGTTTCAGTCCCTAGTGACACGGCCACAAGATTGGCTGCTACAGAAATAGCTGATCCACTACTTGACCCGAATGGATCTACTGATAAAACATATGGATTCTGCAGCATTTTTTAAGATTGACTAGATTAGTTTTTGTCAGCAACTTTACCAAGTATTTTATAGAGCAATGCATTTTATTAGAAATAAACATGACTATTAGAGATAATTATATATAGACAAGTTCTAATCTATATATCATATTGTCCTTATCTTTTGGTCAAGAGTCAGTCCCGGCTCTAGGCCATGGCCTGCAGAAGCGGTTTCCCTAGGTCTATGAACCCACAAATATTTTGTGTTATCTACTCTATTAAAATAGAGTCACTATTTTTATCTATTACAAATAAGTCATATATGACCATTTCATTAATCACTTAATATGACATATTAAATTATTTAGGTTAATCAATCAAATATATATCATATATGCTAAAAATAATAGATTTATATTTTATTTTTAGTTATAACAGAATCGGTTGAGAGAAAATCTAACAAAATCTTACTAAAAGTTTAAATATTTTTTTATTAAATAACATAATAATGAATTTCGTAATTAATAATATTATACTATTATAAATTAATATTAATTAAAGTTTCACTCTAATAACAAAAAAAAAATCCTATACTATTTTATAAATTTCATATTATAGTCTATGTTATATTAAAATAGAATTGCACTATTAGAAAGTTTTACTAATTCAGAAAATATTAGTGAAAAATATGTTTAACTGAAAATTTAATATTTTATTATAAAATAATATGTTGAGAAAATATAAAAAACAATTTATATTAATAATGGAATAAAAATGTAAAAAATTAAAGAAAATTATATATTAATAATACTGAATAAAAACCTACACCAATTAGATTATAAATTTACCCAATATATAACATAAAATATAAATTATATATTTAAAACATTTACATTAATATTAAATAAATTTTTAAAAATGAAAAATATACCCGCACGAATGTGCGGGTACAAACTCTAGTTTTACTGATTATAAGGGTCCATTTCAGTTGATCAATAAAAAAAAGAGACGCATTTCAAATTGTTAAAGAATTAAATAACCTCTATAAATTAATAATGTTGGGACTACACCAAAACTAAAATTTTATTAATTTATAGAGATTATTAATTTATCGAGATATTAATTGAACCAAAAATTCAGTTTGGGACTATGAAATTATATTAATTTATAGAGATGTTAATTTATAGATTATTAATTTAAAGAGGTTATACTGTACATGGTAAAGTTATAACTCTAATGAAAGCCTCATAGTTAATTAAAAACTAATTCACATACAGTAAAACAAAATTAAAAAAAATTGTACGCTTCACCACTTTTCAACTATCCCGATGAAAAATAAATTTGTGCTTAAACTTAAGGAAATGCAATGGATAAAAATTAAGAGAATGTTTATATATATATTTTTTTTGATAACCATGGTGTGATCTTAAAACTTTCTAGACCCAAAAACTAATCATCATAAAATCTACAGAAATTCGTATTTTCTTGTTATTTAAAGTGTCTATGGGGTGATCAAGGAGAATCCAACCCAGGATGGAAACTCTAGCTGGAATCCCTTTACTACTAGACCAAAACCATTTGGTTGAATGTTTATATCGAAGGTCACACTAATGAATAACACACACAATCCAGATCTTTTACTCTTTGGTAGTTCATGTCTCTACGCATTGGATGGAAAGAAGAAACTAACCTTTCCTTGGAGGCCACGTGCGCTCCAACCATTTGGGATGAAACCACGGAAGTTAGCCCATTCGCTTAAACTGGCTTTTCCCAAGATCACAGCACCAGATCTTCGTAGTCTCTTGACAACACCCGCGTCTCGAGGCACGACCGAGCCAAGCAGAGCAAAGGAACCAGCGGTTGTGTTAAGCTTGTCTTTGGTGGCTATGTTGTCCTTGAGCAGAACAGGAACACCGTGCAACATTGGAAGCTTAGTGACGCCTTTGAGCTGGCGTTCTCTGTCTGCCATCTCTGCATGGAGTAACGCATCTGGGTTGGTCTCAATGACTGCGTGTAGTAACGGATTGAGTTTGGAGATTGCTTCGAGATAGAACTCAACGAGTTGCTTTGATGTCAGTTTCTTCTCACTGAAAGCAAGTCTGATGTCATCAACAGTAGCTTCTTGAATCGAGAATCTTGAGGTGGGCTTAGTGAGAGAGTGAGGCTGAGCTTGAGGAGTGAGGAGATGAATAAGAAGAAGAAGAAAAGATGATGAGTAGATGAAACGCAGAGCAACCATGGCTACTGAAAGAGAGAGAAAAGGGTCAATGTCAACTCTAAGTCGCCAATGGTCTCTTTCGTACAGATCCATGTTTGATTACGACAATAAATAAGCCTTTCTCTTTTGGCTTTTTCCTTCTTTTTCTTTTGAGCTAAAGCTTTTTCTTCTTTTTTTTTGTTTAAATAAAAGCTTTTTCTTTTAATCTCTTTTCATTTTCAAGGAAGTTTCATGATTCCGTTTAAGAACACGTGAAACAGAAGACAAAATCAATTAGTCTTTTTTTTTTAACTCTGAATAATTCAATTAATAAAGAAAAAGTTTCTATGGAGAACACCATAACAAACAAGACCCACCCACCAAGTGGTATAAGATCATTTCCATCGCAAGGTTTTGTAAAAAGGATTCTTGAGAAAAACACACAAAAAAAAAATCGAAAATACATTTAAACCATAGAACCGGTGTCATATATGGGACTTTAAGAATCAGTAGACACCCCGTTCGTGGCTATTTTTATTGGATATTCCTTATTGTATGACATGTATAACATATGCTTATCTTATTGCTGCTCTTCCTTCTTATTGCTTGTGACTCACCATGTTTCGCTTCAGTTTTTGCAGGTGAAACTGATAGAATCTAGAAGTTTATTAACGAATAACCGTCCAACCACCCACTCTTAGCTCCACAAGTCGGAGGCTAAGCCAAGATTACAATCGTTCTTGCTCCTCGAGAGAGAGAGAGTCAAGACTCTACAACCAACTAACTGCCTTTCTATTCTCTTTGAGTCCTCTTATATACTGAGGCTCAAAGTACAATCGTAACAAACTCTTTATTCTTTTATTTATGTAACAAGTAATGCCACGTAGACTTCACTTCTTTAATCCTTCCTCGCTTCCACCTCCTTCTGCTTCCTCACATAAACTCTGTGTAGCATATCAATACCCCCGTTCGCAAGTCTCAGCTTGTCCTCAAGTGAGAAACCCGGAAATTGATTCTTCAGCTCACTGATCTTTAACCAAGAAGACTCATGCTGTGGTAAGTGTTTCCATTTGAGAAAAACTTCTAAATGACCCTCCTTGTCATAACGAGTCTCCACAATCTCTTCTGGCTCAATCAACACTTCATCCTCTCTTGTCATCGACAACGGAATCTCTGATACCACCGACGAATCACCCACAACAGGTTTCAGTTGGGAAACATGAAATACTGGATGAATACGAGATTCCGCAGGTAACTTCAAACGATAAGCTACTGCCCCCACCTTGCCAATGACCTCATACGGACCATAATACCTTGCAGCTAATTTCTGATACAACCTTCTACTCACAGATTGCTGCCGGTATGGTCGCAACTTCAAGTACACTCTAGATCCCACCTCGAACTCCAACTCCCGTCTATGCTTGTCTGCATTATTTTTCATACGTTCCTGAGCGCGCAACAAGTTATCTTTTATAGACCCCAAGAACTTGTCACGTTCTAATAGCAACACTTCTACCTCTGAGTTCTGTGTTGAACCAAACTCATACGCCAGTAATGTCGGAGGCTCCCTCCCATAGACCAGCTGAAACGGAGTGCATTTCAAAGCCGTGTGGTATGATGTGTTATACCAAAGTTCAGCCCATGGAACATATTTCGACCACATCTTAGGATGTGTAGAAGCAAAACACCGCAAAAACGTTTCTAAGCACCTGTTAAGAACTTTCGTCTGACCGTCAGATTGGGGATGGAATGCTGTGCTGAACCGGAGACGAGTTTCCGAGAGCCTAAAGCACTCCTTCCAAAAGGCACTTAAAAAAATCTTATCTCTGTCTGAAATTATGGACTTAGGATAACCATGTAAGCGAATCACTTCCTTCACAAACTTCTGAGCAATATCCACAGCTGTGAAAGGGTGTTTGAGTGTGATAAAATGCCCATATTTGCTCAATCTATCGACCACCACCAGTATGACATTGACCCCATTAGAAGTAGGCAATCCTTCGATAAAATCCATGGCCACGTCTTCCCAAATACGAACCGGTAACTCAATTGGTTGCAGTAGACCCGCTGGAGACAATGTTGAATACTTATGTTTCTGACAAACATCACAGGCCGCAACATAGTCTTGAATTCTCTTCCTCATCTTAGACCAATAGAAGGTTGCTTTAACCCTTTGTAACGTACGTAGAACCCCCGCATGTCCCCCCAATAGACTGTCATGACACTCACTGAGAATCACAGGAATCTGAGCAGACTTTGCAGGAATGACGAGTCTCTGTTTATAAAACAACCTGCCATTAACCACAGAAAACCCAAATTTCACCTCCTCACTGGCCTGTAACTTCCTCAACGTCTCCTGAATCTCCACATCCTCATCAATTTCCCCATACAAGTCCTGTAGCTGTAAGTAAGTTGGTATTGTCAACGCTAAAAACTGCACAGAACTCACTTCCAATCCCGCATAGTCAATTCGTGACAAACCATCTGCAACCTTATTCTCACTCCCCACCTTATACTCAATATCAAACTCGTAACCTAAGATCCTTGTCAACCATCTCTGATAATCCAAGGTGATCTCACGCTGCTCCAAAAGATATTTTAAACTCTGTTGGTCAGTTCTCACCACAAACCGTCGACCTAGCAAATAATGTCTCCATTTTTGTATCGACATCACTATTGCCATCAATTCTCTCTCATATATGGGTTTTTGCTGTTCCTTGTGTGTCAAACCTCTACTGAAAAAAGCAATAGGATGACGATCCTGCATTAGCACAGCCCCTAACCCATAACCGGAAGCGTCTGACTCCACAACAAACAGCTTATTAAAATCTGGAAGAACCAATACTGGAGTTGAAGTCATGGCTTTCTTCAAACGTTCAAAAGCTGTCTGAGCCAACACATGCCACTCAAATTGATCCTTCTTTAAGAGCTCTGTTAGAGGTTTTGCAATAGCTCCATAACTCTGAACGAATCGTCTATAGTAACCCGTGAGTCCTAGAAAACCTCTCAGATCCTTAACTGTCTTTGGTGTTGGCCACTTCTCCACTGCTTCAATTTTCTGCCTATCTGTAGCAACCCCAGAACTCGTGATTACATGTCCCAGATATTCAACCTTATCTTGAGCAAAAGCACACTTCTTCCGATTCGCATACAGCTGCTGTTCCACAAACACATCCAAGACCAACCCCAAATGGTGCACGTGTTCTTCTAATGATCTACTATAGATCAAAATATCATCAAAAAACACGAGAACAAACTTCCTCAAGAACTTGCGGAAAACCTCATTCATCAGAGACTGAAATGTGGCTGGCGCATTAGTCAAACCAAAGGGCATCACCAGAAATTCAAAATGGCCATCATGTGTACGAAAGGCTGTTTTCTCAATGTCCTGCTCTGACATCCGAATCTGATGATAACCAGCGCGCAAATCCAACTTTGAAAACACCCTTGCTCCATGTAATTCATCTAATAGTTGTTCAATCATTGGTATTGGGTATTTATCCGGCACTGTTGCTCTGTTAAGTGCTCTATAATCCACACAAAAACGGTAAGAGTTATCCTTCTTCTTCACAAGTAACACAGGACTAGAATACGGGCTTTGACTAGGTCGAACCAACCCTTCTGCCAACATCTCCTGCACTAGTTTCTCCATTGCCTCCTTGTGTGCGTGCGGGTATCTATAGGGTCTCACACTGATAGGCGGAGAGTTAGCTTGCAATGTAATTGAGTGTTCTCTTCCACACATCGGTGGTAACCCTTTTGGTTTTTGAAAAACTGCATCATACAACTGCAACTTCTGTTCTATCTGTGTTGGAATAACGACACTATTCTCTTCTTGTTGCTCCAAAGACTGCATCCCTATCTTTTCTCCCTTTGTAACACTTGTAGATAACGTCTTTAGAGAAACATTTCTTGCGTGCAGAGAAGGATCACCTTTGAGGACTACAGGACATCCATTGTAAGTAAATGACCACTCATTTTGCTCCCAATCCACCACACATTTCCCCAACGTACGCAGCCATTGCACCCCAAGTATCACATCCACGTTTCTTAACTCCAATATAATGAAATCCGCAATGAAGGACATAGATGGTAACACAATTCTCACGTCCTTGCATATCCCCGTTCCCTGAACCGAAACGCCTGTCCCCAAAAGTACGCTTAAGTTTTGATGCATACTCGTTTGTAACTTGAGTTTCTTCACAGCTGATGGAGATATAAAGTTATGAGTAGCCCCGCTATCAATCATAACCACCACATCATTCTTCTTGATATACCCCTTCAACTTCGTAGTTGTTGGTGAAGATAAACCCAAGAAAGAGTTCAAGGAAATACTCATCATAGACGTTTTTGTATCAACCCCCTCATCATCCACTTCGACCAACGACTGATCCGCAATTTCCATCTCAATTCCATTGACTAAGGTCAGTACTTGTAATGTGCGGTTCGGGCACACGTGTTGCCTAGACCACTTTTCATCACACGTGAAGCATAACCCCAACCTCTTTTTCTCTTCAATTTGAGCTTCAGATAAACGCAACTGAGGTCGTTGAGTGCCACCTTCACTAGACTTGGTCTGTTGATTTTTTTTTGTCCACGTAGAAGTGCTTTTCAGAGAAGTAGATGGTTTGGTAAAGCCACCGCGGTTAGTGTTCTTAGCTTCCTGTTGTCGCTCGCGACACACAACTCTATACAGAACACTATCTTCCATCTGATAAGCTGTAGAGATCATCTCCTCTAGGTCCACAGGCTTACACATGTTCACAACTTCCCTCATTTCCGCCTTTAAACCATTCATAAAAATGCCTTCGAGTTGTTTATATGTTAACCCTGTCACCTGTGTTGATAAATCCTCAAAGCGATGGATGTATTTTGCTACTGAGCCTGTTTGTGTGACTGCAAAGAACGGTTGACTTGGATCTCTAAACTTTTCTTTACTGAATCTCGCCAACAGCTTTTCTTTAAACTCGTTCCAACTGCTAAATCCCTTTCTGTGTGCCTCACTGTTATACCAACTCAAAACATCTCCCACCAAGCTCACAGAAACAACATCCAATTTAGTTTTGTCATCAAAACCTCCAATCCTGAAAAATCTTTCAGCCAATGCAAACTAACCATACGCATCATCACCATCAAAGATTGGTAACTCTACACGTTTCAACATCTTTTCGCGATTACCTAATATCGAGTTCCGATCTCCCGTGTCTCCATTCCTAAAACTACGGCTAGGTTCCGAGTTTGAAGGATGTACCTGATAATTCGGGTGACGATATGGCGGAGGAGAATCATCCGAAACATCTACCGTCTTCGACAACTTCTTCTCTAACCGCTCCCACATCTTCTCATAACTCGATTCAATCTTCGCCTGTAACGCTTCCTCTAATCGCGACTCCATCTTCTTCGCGTTCTTCTCCAATTCAACAAACGATTCCGTAAATCTCCGATTTGTATCAATCTGAGCCCTCGTGTGCTCGTGTAATGTCGACGAAAGAATCTCCAAGGTCACCGGAGGATCTGATTGACCTTCGCCGCCGTGATTTGTTTTCTTCGTCATCGAAATCGCGAAAAAATTCGATCCAGATCGCTCACGACGCACCAATTTGATAGAACCTAGAAGTTTATTAAGGAATAACCGCCCAACCACCCATTCTTAGCTCCACAAGTCGGAGGCTAAGCCAAGATTACAATCGTTCTTGCTCCTCGAGAGAGAGAGAGAGTCAAGACTCTACAACCAACTAACTGCCTTTCTATTCTCTTTAAGTCCTCTTATATACTGAGGCTCAAAGTACAATTGTAACAAACTCTTTATTCTTTTATTTATGTAACAAGTAATGCCACGTAGACTTCACTTCTTTAATCCTTCCTCACTTCCACCTCCTTCTGCTTCCTCACATAAACTCTGTGTAGCATATCAGAAACTTGTGACAAGCGAAGGACCTGTTGATCAAGTCTACTACTCAGATCACAATGTTGCTTTGTGATGGTAAGAGTCATCATATTTAATTTGGTTGTGCTAGACTGCAATGTGATCCCTTTTTTCTATACTATACATATTCTTATGTTTTAAGAATCCTTATGAGATTTTTCCATTGTACGTCAAAAAATTAATTAGTATTAACTTAGGTTCTTCATTTTTCAAATCATCTTATTAACTCTTAAATTAATTTAAAGAATCCATAAGAGGTTCCAATGGATAGATGTGCTCTAAAGCTCACAAAGCAAAACTAGAAAGAGATAATATAATCATCAAGTGGTCTAAATTACTTATATATTATTTGCAAATTCATTGTAACATGTTTACTGTCACTAGAATAGTTTAAGAGTTCTTATACAAATAAATTTAAATTACTCAAATAATTATAAAATTATAATATATATATATATATCATTTGTTTATGGTCAAAAATCTAACATATACTATATTTCATTCAACTAATTCTAAATTAGTTAGTAATACATAAAAAAATATTTTTCTCTTAAGTAAATATTCAAATATATATTTATTTTGATATTGAAATTAAATAATACCATATAAACTTCATAAATATTTTAATTTAAAATTTAAAAATATCTAACATACTTGAATTGATCAAAATTAAATACTTTTAATATTTAGTTTGATCAAATCATAAAAATATCTTTTATATATTTTTATTGTTCGAGAAATATTTTTAAATATTAGTTATTATAAATATTGTAGTCCGCATTGGGAGCAGGTTTTGCATCATGTTCTTCAAGACTCAAATTTTGCAATAGAGGAAAAAGAGAAAAAAAAAATAGTAGAATAGACTTAGCTTAAGTTTTATTTTAGAGAATAGGTTAGGTTTATAAAAAGCCCATAAATAGAAATGAGTACGGACCTATCAAACTTACTTTACACTATCAACAATGGATTCAACATTCAACATCCTCCAGCTCATATTTTCTCTCTTTCACATTATCTTCTATCTCTTCTATATAATTATTCAACATCTATCATTATACAATGGTTTGTTGAATTTTATTCAACATCCCACCCTACAATTATTTTTAATAATTTTGTTTCCTTATGTGTTATTTATAGTTACATATTAAAAATTATTGAAAGAAATTAAATTAAAATATATTAAAACTAAAGGGACATTTGCTAAAAACAACCTAAAATTTCAAATCAAATGCAAAACTATACTCAAATTTCAATCAAATGCAAAACCAACCTAAAAGGATAGGAAAATGTCTATTTACTCCTTATGACTAAACAAAAAAAACAGAATGCTATTTTACAATTTTATCCTTATGAAGTCTACATTTAATAGAGAGAAGTATACAAGGTGTAAACTTATCATGAAGTCAATATTATAGACTTATTACGAAATCGACATTCTACGTTAATCTTATAATTTTATTTTTAAAATATATAAAAATAAATTCTGTGAAATTTCTTTTAGGTAATCAATATAAGGATCAATATGAGGTATATAAATAAAAATTTCATATAATTAAAGAATTTAAACGAATATATATTGATTAGGTAACAATAATGAAAATAGTCGTAGTAGATTTCAAAAAAAAGTCTACTAAGTAGACTTACAATAAAGTCTACACTATCAAAATTTTTAACCTAGTTACAATTTTTGTCTCCCTATATAAATGAAATTTAGTCAAGCTCTCTCTAAAATGGCTGCACAAGTTTCTAAAAAATCTCTCACTTCTCTCTAAAACTCTCTCCCTTCTCTCTAAAACTCTCTCATTGCTCAATTCTTTGAAGGTGAAGATAAATTTTTGTTTAGTTTGTTAATGTTTCTATCTTGTCCTTTTCACAATATTATCTTGTGTTTGTAGGTTAATTCTTGATTATCACCTTCCACTCTAAAAATGTAAGTCTTAGATCTATAGATTTTAAATGTGTACTTTTATGTTTCTATTCAAATAAAGTTACAAGTACAAACTCTTTCCATTTACTTTGCTAATATTTTATCTTATAAATTCTATTTTTAAAGTTTTGTTTTCAGATTAAAAATTATATTTCACATTTTCACATGTACATAGTTTCCAGATCTGAAAAATATCCGATATAGTAGACTTGTAATGAAGTCTACAAAACTCGAAGTAACTTTTTTTTATGTATAATATTTTTTCTTATAATTTTATCTTTATTTTGTTAATATTTTCTTCCATGGTTTTTATCTAGTTTTCCCAAAAATGAAAGATTCACATTTTCAAATATATAAATTTTTCAGATCTGAAAATTATCTAATATATAATAGACTTCTAATGAAGTCTACGAGGTTATAACTTTAATTGTTTGTCTTATGTTTTTCATAGTTTTATCTTTATTTTTTCAGATATTTTCTTCCATGGTGTTTTTCTCTTCCACAAAAAAAATTGTAAGATATACATCTATAATGTGTGTGTGTTTTTTATATATAAATAAAGTTACATATTCAAACTCTATGTCTATAATTTACTACTAAATTATTTTACAAATTATATTTTCTAAACTATTTAGATTTAAAGTTATTTTCATGTTTGTAATGTATATATTTTTCAGATCTAAAACTTTTCGGATTGAGTAGACTACAAATGAAGTTTATTAACTTTAACTTTTAAACAGACTTCATTATAAGTCTACTCAAATATGATAATTTGAATATGTTTACCTTATGTTTACTCATAATTTTATCTTATTTTGCAGGTAATCTTTTCCAAGATTTCATTTGAGATATCAAGATTATGAATAATCAAACACTCTAGAGTTTTAAAAGAAATTGCTTTGTAATCATTTATCTTTACAAAATATTCATTTGTAAATAAATATTCTGATACATAATCAATAAACATTGAATTAATTTTTTAATTATGTTTCACTTGTATGATATTATTAATTTTTGTTAGCAATCAGTTTTTCAGAAAATACTCTAGTCAGTCAAACAGTTAAAAACCACCTTAAGCTAAAACAACAACTAACACACACAATAATGAATGTGTTAAATTATGTAATCTAAAGACTTGTTTTATAGTAGTTTTAGAGATTTTGAACACAAAAGAGACTACAAATTAATACAACTTCAATAGCAATAAAAGAGAGTAGACTTTAGTGTTTGTCTACATTCCAACCTGTAGACTAATAAAGAAGTCTGCTTTTGTTGTATACATTTAAGAAAGTCTACATTACGGAAATCATACTTGTTTAATACTTCATAACAATACAAAGAAGCCTACAAATTAAACATAAGTTCATACACAACAAAAGGTAACTGAGCCATTTTCTGTGAAAAAAAAAGAAAAATTACATAGTTAGCGATCTTGTTTAAAAAAACTATAAAGTAGACTTACCAATACGTCTACAATTATTAGCTAACTACATGATCAAATCAAAAGTATCATAATTTCATAAATATAACATACTTTCTTTTAAAAATCAGTCAAACATATTAGGATTAACTAACACACGCTGTCAAACAAAAAAATGTTGAAAAAACTTAATGAATAATACACAAATTCACTTTTAATGTATTTTCAAACGTAGACTCCATAAGCAGTCTGCGTAAATGTAGACTTTCGTTACAGTTTACACATGTAGACTCCATATGCAGTCTTCTATTTAGGTTAGTTTTTGCAATTGAAAATTTTAAGGGTTACTTTCTATATTTGAAAAAAAATTGTGATTTTATACATGTAGACTTTCATTTCAGTCTACATATCAAAAAGGTTAGTTTTTTCAATTGACCAAAAATCACCCAAGATTTGACTTACTAAAGTAGACTTTAGAAGCGGTCTACATGTTTAATTTTTTTTTACAGAGGTTAGTTTTGCAATTGACCAAGTTTGACTTTTTATTAGTAAACGGAAACAAATGTCTACATACATGTTGACTTCATACGAAGTCTACCCACAAATACGGGAGGTTAGTTTTGCATTTGACCAAAATAAAATAGTAGACTTCATGTGATGTCTATCGTTTTTTTTTGAAATTAGTGTACTGTAATTAAAGTCTACACTTTTTTTCTTTTTGGTCAACTTTTTAACATTTTAGTCAAATGCAAAACTAACCTATTCAACGGAGTCAAATTTGGGTTAAATACAAAACAAAATTTTTTGTAAACTTCTCCGGAAGTCTACAGTCTATAGATTGCCGACAAAGTCTACATTGAAAAGTCAAAAGTTTGGTCAAATGCAAAACTAACCTCTTTTACGTGGACTTATTTGTAAGTCTACCTCATTTTTTGTTTTTGTTATCAAAGGTAATGACGTAGACTTCCAAGGAAGTCTAATTTACATAAACAATTATTCTGGTCAATTGCAAAACTAACCTGTGCGTTGACAAATAGACTGCATCGTAAGCCTACAGATAAGCGTAGACATACGATATAGTCTACTATCGCGACACATATCTGAAAAATGACAAAAACCATGTAAATATATACCTTTTTCTAGTGTAAAGCTCGTTTCCACCCTTTTCCACCATCCAAGCTCCAAATATGAAGAAAAAGAAGCAGCTTAGACGACCAACAACAGAGTACACTAAAAAAAATGAAGTTATGCTTATGAAATGAAAGTATGAGAATTTTTTAAATGAAAATAGAGAGGAAATAAGAGGAAGTGAAGATTTGTTAGTTCAGAATGAGAAAAAAGTGGTTGAAAATTGAATTTGAGAGGTTTAAAGAGCTTAAAAATGGTGGTTCATGGTGGTTGAAAATTGATGAAGATGACATTGTTGTAAATAAGAAGAAAAGTTTAGGGTGTAATTGTTTTTTGTAATTTTCGAAATAATTTAAAAAACAAATAATAATGGCAATTCTGTAAATATTTCAAAACTATAAAGATGGTTTGGAAATTTCATAAATGAATAGTAATAACAAAAAAAGAGGTTGGTTTTGCAATTGACTTCAATTTATGGGTTGGTTTTGCTAAACACCCAAAACTAAATATATATTTTACATAATTTGATTTTTATTTTATAAATTTAATATAAAATTTAATATTAAAGATGAAAAATAAAGAAAGTCATTATTAAAATAAATAAAATTACGAAAAATATAATATAATACATAAAAATACACAACATAGATAATTAGGATTCATCTCACTTGAAAAATAAGAAAAATATAAAAACAAAATTTGTAGTAAAAATATATGATTTTTTTTTCCTGTGTCCAAATCAAATGAAACAAGTCTCTATCTATAGAGTGGAAATGATGAATTTTGATGTAAAATATTTATTTTTTAAATTAAAAATTTAAGAAATAATTAATCTCAAATAATTGAGAGGAAAAAACAATTCAAAAATTTAAATGGCTACTAGTTTTGTGACACTCCATTTTTCTTTGTCTTCAACTATTCAACATTATTGAATTTCTTTCAACTATGTTAAATACATGTAGAATTCAATTTCTTTTTCAATACACCATTGCACTTATTCAATTATTGGATTTGAAAAATTCAATAGCCATTGTAAGTAGTCTTAGGAGGAACAAAAGTAAGTGATGTTTAGACACCAATCCAAGCCGTAATGTTTTCGGGAACAAATATCTTGTTTTACTAATCAGACAAGCTAATAGTATTAATGTATAAATCAGGGACTAACTTAGCTTTAGTCTTTAGCTAGTGATGTTCTAATTTTAAAGAGAGAATAACAATTTGGGTCACATTTTAACTTTGTCCAACAGAATAAGACACTTTGGGCTACTGGGCACATTATCGATGGCTAAAGACCAGAGTGCCCCTAATTTGGACAACGAGATGGGTTTTAGTTAGAGTGTTTAGTTAGGTTTTTTTTGGGTTTTGAATTTCAAAAACTGGAACCTTTACTTCCTCGGGTTTCTGCATTGGACCTTTTTTAGTCGTTTTATTTTCTTTTCCCTGACTTTGTTCTTATCGCCGCAGAAACTTTGAGAGCAAAACGCGGAGGTGACGATTTCAGATTTGTGAAGATGACGACAAGAAAAAGACGAGAAGGAAAAGACCCGATATCCGGTGAGTCGTGTTCATGTTTAGAGTAAATTTCTAGGGTTTTGGTTCTAATTGTTAGATCTGGAAATCATTATTTACGGTCTTTTGGTTTGACTAATTTTCCTGACGAGTCACTAATATTTTAACAGAGGAGGAGACCCCCGTGAACGTGCCGGATGAGAGGCTGCCTCCTAGGTTATTTGCTACGGACCAATACCCTAGCCGGAGGCTTAATGTCTACTCGTCGCTAGAGCTACTCTTGGTGGTCAGAGATGTTTTACGGGGAACCCCTGAGATGGAGAAGCTTCTTAGGTCTTGTTTTGGAAATTTATACAAGTTACCCGTTCGTAGGTGCAGCTACTCGTCGGTTATGGTCCACGCGATGCTAGCACGGCAGGTAGTTACGAAGAAGAAGTATGAAGTGTGGCCCGTTTTTGGTGGGAACCCATTTAGATTTTCATTGGTTGAATTTGGGAATGTGACGGGTTTGCCATGTGGGGAGTTTGAGAATGGTTATGTTGTAGATTTCCAGCCCAATTACAAGGAGGAAGACTATTTGTACTGGGACAAGTTGTTTGGAGGTAGACGTGACATTACAATCCCTGACGTTGTGAAGATGGTAACTGAAGACACGACACTGTCAGCTAGCAGGAGATTCAGGTTGTGTTTGATAATACTTGTTGATGGGGTACTTATAGCATCTACCCAACCAGCTAGGCCAACTGTGAAGCATGTTAAGTTGCTTGAGAATCTTAGGAGTTTCTTTTCTTTTCAGTGGGGGCGTGAATCGTTTTACTGGACTGTGAATACAATGATACCTGGGAAGAAGATACTTGGGAAATGTCCGGATCCAGAGGCTGAATTTTGTGCTAAGCTGAGGCAGAAAACCAAGAAAATGTCGGGTTTGCCTTTGGCTCTACAATTGGTTGCTTATGAAGGGATCCCACAGTTGTTGGCCAGGTTGGGAGGGAATGATGATCTAAAGATCTTAGATTGTGAGAGATTACCACAGCACACTGGGCTAAATCTTGTTGATGTGTTGGAGGCCGAGCATCACCATCAGGTAAAAAAAATAATTTAAAAAGCTGAGAACACGTGTACAGCTTCTCCAGTGGAAAAATACTCGTACTGGTGTACACTTAACATCTTTTGTTTTGTTTGTATATGTGCAGTTAATTGTGCAGCCGAGGATGGATGTTGGGGCAGACAAACCTGATGGGTGGGGTGAATGGGATGATGAGATTTCTGACCGCAGAGTGAGCTACATGGTGTCGCTTATTGACGCTGGACACAAGTTCAAGAAGTCTGATTGGGGAGGAGGGGACGGTGGAGAGCCTGTGTATAACCACGAGGTGCAGAAGGCAGCTAAAAAAAGGAAGAGGGATATGGCGCAGTCGAGGAAAGCTGATCTAGGCTGTCCTGTTATGAAGCAAAAAAGAGTGAGCCATTACTATATGCGTGAAGAGCCTGTTGATAATGAAAGAAGCATGGAGTTAGAAACCCGTGTAGGAGAGCTTGAGAAAACTGTTGCTTGGATGAAGAAGAAGTTATTACGGCGCAAGAGGACTGGAGTTACGCCCAAGAAGGGTGTGTTATGGAGTGGAGAATCCAAGAAGAAAAAGAAGAAGAAGATTGTGCAGATGCCAACGGTTAGTAATTTGCCCGTTGGTAACAATGAAGTTTTTGATGACGATTGCCTTGGTAAGAGCTCATCAGATGGCGGAAGGGAGGTTGGGAAAGCGGGTGATAACACGGATATTCCAGGCGATGGGAAGCTGGTGCAAGGTAGTGCTGTTTCGGATGTAGATGTTGAGGCTGTGGAGGAATTTGGAGAAGATAAGAGTGATGGTGGTATTTTTCTGGGAGAACCGGAAGCAGATGATAATGGTGAATCAAATGAGATGGAGGGTTTGGAATTGGACGATGATGATAGTTCCTCTGAGCCACCTGAAGAAATGCTTGTACCCTTGAAAGAAGGAGATGGTGTACCGCAGCAGTGGGTAGAGAAAAGTTTGAAGGGTCATGGTGGAGCTGTACTATATAGAGCCACTACAAGCAAAACGTTTTACGTAACTGAGGATGATGTAAGTATTTTGTTTGAACATTTTTTTCCGATTTGTTTGCAAATTCTTCATTTGTTGTTTGTATTATGTTTTTGTGCAGGGGAGTACAAGTGTTGGAGACGAAGTGACGAAGTGTGGCAGTAGCATAAATGAGAAGGTGATTTAAGTTGTATGATGCTGAGTATACATTGTTGTAAGGTTTGATTTGATTTTTTTTGGGGTGCACAGGTCAGCAGTGGTGGGGAGGAGACTGGAAATTCGTTAGTATCAAAGAGCATGGCGGAAGAGAGTGAAGTGAACATGGTTTGTTGCTGAGTTTTACGTTTCTGTTTTTTTTTTTAATTTCTTTTCTGTTTGTTTCGTTTTATACATTTCATTTCATATTTGGGTACCAGGATTTAGGTGGGCTGAACAAATTGGTGGGTGCACTTGTTAAGGAGCATGGAAGTAAGTTTGGGGAATTGAAGGGTGGCGAAGGGAATGTTCATGGTAGCGAGGTAAGGATGCTGGTGGCAATGGTTGTTTTTCACTTGTACGAGTAATATATGTTGTACTAGTGTACAAGTGGTATATGTTGTATACGTAAATGGTTGTTTTTTACTTGTACGAGTAATATATGTTGTACTAGTGTACAAGTGGTATATGTTGTACTAGTGTACAAGTGGTCATGGTAGGGAGGTAAGGATGCTGGTGGCAATGGTTGTTTTTTACTTGTACGAGTAATATATGTTGTACTAGTGTACAAGTTGTATATGATGTATACGTCAATGTGAGTCTAGTTGTACGCGTGTACGAATAATATATATGGTAATGTACGATAAAAGTGGACGGATGGATGAGTAAGGTTTTAAGGGTTTGTTATTTGTCCACAGCAGACGGGTGAAGCGGCTGATGAAGGTGTTGAGGCGGATGTAGCTGATAGGACTGGTGCGGAGGTTGAAGAACAGGAGTTGGATGGAAAAGGAGCTGATAGGACTGGTGCGGAGGCTGAAGGTGTGGGGTCTGAGAAGGTAATCTGTATAAGTGGATCGTGTTTTTAAGTAATGTACTTTTTCTTGTTGTTTTGGTTTATTTATGTTCTGTGTTGTTTTTAAAATCCAGGTTGATGCATCCGTTTCGGGGGAGGTGAGGACTGTTGATGAGTCTCATATAAGTGGGAAAGAAATGGTAACCTATGTGAGCGACTCATCCCCGTGTCCAAGGAGCAAGAAGCACATGCCGATAGAGTCAGAAGCAGACTTGGCGGCTTTGTTATTGGCGAAAGCCCCATATAGCTTAGAACAGATTGTGCCAGCTGAGGAGGATGTTGATTTTGGCTATTTCAAGCAGGTGTTGCTTGCAAACCCGAAAGTGTAAGTAATACCATTTGAGAATGGTTGATGTTTAATGATGTTGTAGTAATACCTTGTTATTTTGTTTGCAGGTTGCATTTGGGGACAGGCAAATATGATTTGGATAATGAATTTTTCCTGGAGTTGGCAACCCCGAGAAAATGGGTGTCAAGCAAGGTATGATATAGGTAGTTTAAATGGCTTCCATTACGTTTGTTTATTTGTAATATTTTTTCTGTGTTTTGGCAGCATATGGAAGTGTTGGTGGACTATATCAGTGAGAAGCATGCTGATGTGTTGAAGGAGAACAGAGCAATGTTTGTATCACCTTGGTTTATCTCTCAGCTGGGTGGGAAATCGCGGGCGTTTAAGGCAGCCACATATAAGGGGCGAGTATTTTCTGACCCGAAGCTTGCTGGTTATTTAACTGAAGAAGGGATGAAACTTGGGGTGGACATAGACTGGGTGTACACTCCTATGTTCTGGGGGACCAATCATTGGGTTGGGTTGCGCATTAGTATTACCGAGTGGAGTGTGCTTGTCTATGATCCAGACCGAAGTCTTAGAGAACTGGATGATGTGATGGAGTGAATGACACCAATAGCTCAGATGTTTCCTTACATAGTACGGAAAGCCTGCCCCGCTGAATATCTGCAAGGGAATGGGGTTGTACCTTTTGGTGTTGAGTTGATGGCTGATGGTTACCAGAACACACGCAGTGGCGATTGTGGGCATGTGGCTATGAAGTTCTTAGAGTTGGCTGCAACAGGTGTTGAGGAACCAGATGTAGAGGACATCACTGATGAGTTGGTTGACATTTTCAGGAAACACTATGCTATGCATGTGTACAAGGATTGGGTTGTACCGTTGTACATGGGATGAACTAGTAGGGATGTACATGTGTTGGTTTTTGTTTTTGTGATCTCGTTTGTATCGGGGGCAGTGTTTGTACTATTTTCTGTTGGGCTTGACTAGTACTATTTGCTGTAGTTGTTTTAACGGCGAGGTGGTAGGGGGGGATTGTTTTTCATTTCCTTGGTTGTGTGATGGTACTGTAATGTAAAANGTTGTACATGGGATGAACTAGTAGGGATGTACATGTGTTGGTTTTTGTTTTTGTGATCTCGTTTGTATCGGGGGCAGTGTTTGTACTATTTTCTGTTGGGCTTGACTAGTACTATTTGCTGTAGTTGTTTTAACGGCGAGGTGGTAGGGGGGGATTGTTTTTCATTTCCTTGGTTGTGTGATGGTACTGTAATGTAAAACCTGGATACAGAAGCTTGTAAGTTGGTACTCTAAAAATCCCAACATTATAATGTGCTTTAAAAATCTGTTCCGCTTCTAAAGTAGTTTGAGTGAAGTGATTGTATTGTCTAAAGTAGTGTGTGTACATCGGTACATGAGAAAGAGTTTCCTAGATAAGTGAATTGTACATGGATAACTGAATTGTACAATAGATAGTTAGTCTGTTGGACCTCCTTTGTACACGAAAATTGATTGTACAGACTAATAGCCCATATACCAATTAGTTGCATAGTTGTTACACTCTAATCTGAGATGTTTGTACTGACTGATAGTCCTTGTAAGAAGTTGTTTTATATTGAATTTGAACTCGTAAGTAAAAATTGTACAATGTAATAGGGAAAGGTTGTGAAAGAGCAAATTAGTAGTTTGCAAATGATTGTACACTATAATAGGGTAGCAGGAAATTGACTTGGTAGTTTTGAAATCTAAGAGGTTGATTGATAAGAAAGTGATGATGAGAAACATTTAACAACATAGTCTAGTTTAGCAGAACAGTTGTACATAACTTATAGACACCAAAAGGTACAACAACCATGTTTTTTAGGCTTTTGAGCTTAGGACATGAAGAATACTAAGGAAGAAGACACTATGTACATAACTTATAGACAACAAAAAGTACAACAACACAGGCAACCATGTTTTTTAGGCTTCTGAGTTCCATGTGGGCATCTTTAATTTCCTGTTCGAATCCAGAGATCTCGTTTTTCAGCGTGCTAACGAGACTGCAGCAAGCACGGTTTTCAAGTGTAAGATTCTCGATCTGAGATTGACAGACCTGCACGACTTTTTCCGTGTCAACTGAAGCCATTTGAAGACCATCGATATTGAATTTTATGTCCTCGATTTCCTCAACCATACACAGATCCGTCCATTTGAATAGGTGGTGAGGATTGTTCTACAAGAAGAAAGAAGGATAAGAATCAGAGATAATGTGAAGGTTGAGAAGGTGAATGTGTTAACGTAATTGGGAATACCAAATATTGAGAACTTTGAAATAGGTATAATTGTGGAAAATGGTTACCATCGAAGACATACCTCATTGCCATATGGACAACTGTGAAATAAGCGGCCAGGGTTGGTGGGGGTTTTAGATGTGCGGCGGGAAACACGGGAGCCACATGGGCAGTGCGTCGGGAATCCTCTGTCTGCCATGGAGAGTGTCCCTTTTGGTCAGCGGATGGGGCGTTTTTTTTGAAAGGTAGAGGAACCCTAATTTCAATGGTGTGTGCCCGAGCCTTATTTATTAGGGTAAAGAAGGGGTTTATAAGTGGTCTAGCAAAACGGTGCCGTATTAATAGAAAGTCCCCGGCTTGTACGATTAGTTGGCGTACATGTCCGTGTTTGTAAAAGCTGTACACATGTACAGTATTTAGATAGTGCACGAGCAAACTGGCTAACTTTGCGGGAAATTATAGCCAATAAGAAACAACCGTTATACTTCTCCCAAAAGGATCAACCAATACATGTTCGTAATGTTTTGACATGAAAACCCAAAAAAGAACAGAAAGGTACAATCAAGAAGCTGATCCTTGGTGAATTTGCTATCCAAAAGATGATGCCGTGGATATAAGATTCACCACAGTCAGATGGGCCTAACGCAGCGAGTGCGATTGTGACCAGTGCCACCACAACGTCCACATTTGTTTGGGATTGTTTTTTTTTTCTTGGGAGGCTGATCATATCAGATAGAAAAAAAGTAAGTACAAGAATGAATATGACAATAGTCTATGAATAGGAGGAAAATGAAGTTACATGAACCTCTCCTGTGGAAGGAATCCTTTTATCCTTAGGTCTGCCAGAGGGGCGGCGGGTTTTGGGAGGGCAAATGGTGAGATCTTCGATATGACGGGGTATTTGTATGTCTCCTAAAGGAGCCTCAGGGGAGATAACACCAGAGTAAGTCTCTCTCCAGTGGTGTGTCTTGTAGAATTCAGAAACCAATTGGTTGTAGGGGAGACCAATTGAGTCAGCAGCCAAAAGAGCATGTCCACATGGGATTTTAAGCTTCTGGAACACTTGACATGTACAAGCTTTTGTATCCAAGTGGACAGTGTTGTGGTGACCAAAAAGGCCCCTAACTGAATAGCTCCATTCCTTTGTTTGAGAGATTTTGC
>CAKOAT010066266.1:474191-485704 GCA_932364175.1 Eruca vesicaria subsp. sativa | reverse complement strand
GCGTCAGTGGGGTCTCCATATTTGGAGCGGAATATATGGGCTAAGACCTTCGATGTAGCACGCTTCTTGTAATGTCTACGCGTCTCAGTTTCGCAAGTGTGGTCCAATTGACACTTCTTAATAGTGTAATAGCCGCAACTGGTGAGCTCTTTTGCGAAGATTCTCCAATCACAGCGAGGGTCATGGCAACTGAGGACAAATGAATGCCTGCTGGTTCTGGTTTGCCTGAAATAAAATTGTTCTTTGATGGCGTATATTGCGAGACCAATTTGGCAGTCTTCCTTTGAGGCATACAGTTTTCCAACACAAGGTTCGTCATCGTCTATATCCAAATCTTGGATGGTCTCAGCTTCATACAAAGTGTCGTCAAACAGGGGGGGATGTCGAATTCCTCATCACTAATCTCTGATAGGGGACGGGTCTCACGGGCAGGTGGGGTTGGTGGATGGGGCAGGTCTGGCTGAGTGTAGGATGGGCGAGCTGTACTGGTGGAGCCAGACGATCGACGGTCAGGCGTACATGTACGAGTCTGTACGGGTGGAGGAGGTACATCATTTGACGATGAACGGACTTCAGGTTTAGAGTATGGTGGTAGTTCGCCTGAGACAATGACTGTGTGATCAAAAGCATTACCAGTGGTGCAGGGGGCGATATGGGGTGCAGTCTTTGGTACTGAGACCCCCACCATGAGCTCGGCAGCATCAGACCCACCAAGGTGATCGTCAATGAGGGGAGCCCAGAAGTCTTCGTCATAACCACGGGGTTGAACATCGTCAAAACCGGGAGGAATCGAAGTGTCGGACTGACTTTCATCGTCGTCGTCCGTTATCCAGCTGTCTGGTATGTTGTCGGGGTTGTCTGTAAACATTTTNCTGAGACCCCCACCATGAGCTCGGCAGCATCAGACCCACCAAGGTGATCGTCAATGAGGGGAGCCCAGAAGTCTTCGTCATAACCACGGGGTTGAACATCGTCAAAACCGGGAGGAATCGAAGTGTCGGACTGACTTTCATCGTCGTCGTCCGTTATCCAGCTGTCTGGTATGTTGTCGGGGTTGTCTGTAAACATTTTTTGGAGGAGCTCATCTCCGCATAAGAGGGTTTCGTCTGCAGTGACAAAGCGATGGGCTTGTGATGGAGCTCCGCTCCCTGGCGCAGTTGTTGTTTGTTGGGTATTGTTGTTGTGAAAAAGAGAAATAGGTGGGATCTGAGACACGGATGGTGAACGGTGTAGAGGTTGACCGCTAATTTGTTAGACTGCCGACTAACATGGTGCAGAGGAGGATAACTCCCAGGGTGGACAGGCTGTACAGGTGCTTTTCCAGGGCGGTGTACAGGTGGACAACTCTGGGAGTGTACAGGTGGGCGGGGCTGGGGGTGTACATGTTGATGACCATTAGTATGTACTGATGTAGACCTTGGAGGCTGTACAGGCGGACAATTGGGAGAGAGGTCGAGTTCATCATCTTTGAAAAGGGAGAAACCTGGTATCTGAGAACCAGCGGTGGATGGACTGTGTGTCCTCTTGATAGGTTGATTTGGCGTGTAGAAAGGTAATGGATTCTCATCAACACGACTCATGTGAGGGGTGTTGAAGGTGACAAACAAGTTCATTCCTTTGTTTGTTTGAAAGTGCTTGTAAAAGTAGGAGACAACACCGTCGTTTGTGAGCATTACTGGCGGTGTGGTGAGACCTGTTGCAAGCTCCTTTGAATTTGGTGGCCAGTAGCTAAGAGCAGCGGTGCGGATGATGTCGGAACTGTCAAAGAACTCCCTAAAAACAGTGCTCAGTAATTCAGACAATGGTATGCCTTCACGCAGAGGCACAATCCTTGTCATGTGTTGTTTGTCTATGGAGAAGTTCCAGTGGTCGTCTGCTGAAGTTTTCCACTCGCCGGCAATTACCATAACATGGTCCGACATGTCCGCCGGCTGCTTAACAAAATTATAAAAAGAGTCAAAGATCATTACACATATCATTAAGAGGTAAGTAATAAAGATTAATAAATTAACAGACCTTTAAGTAAATGACTAGCAGGAATATCTGTTTGAAGATGATTCAAGTCGACGATGGAAGCTGTTTTTTACAGAAACCCGACGGTGTAAAATTTTGAACGGCGAGAATGATTTCGTTGAGGTAAAATACAATGAAAAATCCTAGCCGTCTATTGAGAAATGAATAGTGAAGGATCTAACGGTGGGGAGCTTTGGAAGATATGTGTCTTGTCCAGATCTGAGGAAGTGAATCTGGGCCGTCGGTAGTTTGTGAAGATGGATGGTTCAGAATAAAGCCCGCCTGTTTTTTATTTTTGTTAACGAGATTGAGGGATGGATTTGAACTAACAAAACTCATTTCTTCCCAAATCTAACGAGTGTTTAGGAAAAAGTGCACTTGTATAAAGAAGTGACTAGTTGTGCAATTACAAAGTACAAAAGTGACTCAGAACGTAAAATTCTCAATTTTAAAACATAATTTAAGGGTCAAAAAGTCATGAAACGTGTGGGAATCATTAACCAAATCAGAAAAATGGAAAGCGCGTCCAAACGTTTGACCCTTTCAAGTTTCTTGTCGCATTCTTTGAGATTCTGCTTATGGGTTCTATCTCTTTGATGTCTTTAACTTTTGAAATTTTCAATATGGTCCACATTAATCATCACTATAATATCAAAATGGCTAGTCTTCACGCATCGTTTAAGCCATCAAATATCAAATATCAAATCCAACAAACGAGTTTAGTACCTTCTTTTTTTTTTTACGAAGACGGCCATTTGCATGCATTTAAGGTCTAAATGGTAACTGTAGATTTAATAATATAAACGATACATAATAAAAGTACGGGACGGTTCAACTATGATTCATACGTTTTACGGAATAAATGACCTTTTACGTGATAAGTACGGTTTATATAAATTAACAGTGTGGAATTTTGTTTGATTGGTGAAAATATAGAATGCGGAATTTGACAATTATAAAAATATAAAATAAGTATATAAATATAACAAAAATACATATTCAATTTTTAAGTTGATGAAAAAATACATTGTCTATTTAGTAATATTGGTATAGAAATTTTATTTATTAATAGAAATTTTAAATACCAAAATTAATTTTGAAATAAAAATTTAACTATATATAAAATAGTAAATGAATTGAAATAAAATAAAAATATGATGATTATATTTGTAAATATTTTTGGGTAATTTTGAATACAATATAAAATATTTATTTTGGAAATTATGCTTTTAAATATTTAATTATTAAAAAATAAATAGAAGTAAAATTCATTTTATAGATGAATATACTATCTATTATATTTTAAATATTTTGTATCTATTTAGTCTTAGGTTTGGTAATGCTATTTTAGACGTAAAAGGATACATAAACTATGTCAAGTGTTGCCCAAAAAAAAAAAAAACTATGTTAAGTGTTTTCTTATGTAATTATATCATTTAATAAAGAAATTTGTATAGTTACAGTTTATATTAAAAGCTAATAGAATAATAGTAAACTACAACATATTAGAAAAGTATTCTTAAAAGAAATAAAAAAACGTAACGAAAAATACATTTCTGTTTAAAAATCGCACCATAATAGAAACTAATGTTATACCTTGTGTGTTATTATAAAAGTAGAACAAATAAAAATAAAATTATCTTTTATGAAAACGTTTTTACATGAATTACCGTCCCGCTTATTGGTTTTTGTTTGATTGGTGATTTTTCCATTTCTCTCTCCTACTGTTATAATTATGTCTTGCTTTTGATGTTTCCATTCATAATCTTAGTTGCGTGAAGATGAAAACATACATTTACCCTTTTTCAAAATATTTTTTTTTCTATCCATTTTTAAGGACAAAAAAAAACTGACATTGTTAAGGAAATGATATTGTAAAATAAGAAGAAAAAAAATCAATAGAGACTAATTTAAAATTGCTAGTTTTAAAATTTTCTTTGATCACAGTCACCAGACTAGTCTTTTTTTTGCTCCATATTATATTCCTTTTGTTTCTTTCTCAAAATTCATTTACATTTACATTGTCTAAAAAGTCATATTGTATATCTACATTACCAAAAACAAAAGACAATTTAAAGGTAAGTCAGTATTTGTTTACACAAATATAATTGAATGATTTGCAAACAATAGATGAAATCTCCCTGGTTAAAAAATTAAGATTCAATAATACGGGGCGTAAATCAAAGATATAACAATTATGAAGCCCGCCAATGCAATGTCAATAAAAATAAAGATAGCTCATTTTTTTGTTTCTTCATTCAATATATAACAGACATTAACGAAAGAGAGAGAGAGAGAGAGAAGACTTGGTCGTAGAGAGAAGACTTGTCGTCTCTACCTCCGATTGAAATCAAATTAGGGTTTTATTTCCTCCCCCTTTTCGATTTACTTCTGAATGATTATTATTATTATCCTCCTTTCTCCAGGTTTTGATTTTGCTTCGTGAATTTCGCAGATTTATTTTTCAAAAATCAAATGGGAAAATTTTGTTGCTTCACTTCCCCTTCTGAGGTAAATATTTATCATTAATTTTGATTCTCTCTGAGTGTCTGATATAAAGGTTTATTGTTTTTTTTTATATTTTTCTTCTTGGTTTTTGTTGTTTTTTAAAAGGTTGTAGGAGGACAATCATCATCTCGATCAGGTAAAGGAAGAAGTGATGAAGGTGTGATCAAGTATGGTTTCAGTCTAGTGAAAGGAAAAGCTAACCATCCCATGGAGGATTACCATGTCGCTAACTTCATCAACGTACAAGACCATGAACTTGGTCTTTTCGCTATCTACGATGGTCACATGGGTCATACTGTCCCTGCCTACTTGCAGAAACACCTCTTCTCCAATATCCTCAAGGAGGTTTAAAAAACAAAAAAAGATTAACCTTTAGTTAATTTAGTTACGGTTAATTTAATGTAATGTTTTTGTTTTGTTTTGAAGGGAGAGTTTTGGGTGGATCCTAGGAGGTCTATATTAAAAGCATACGAGAAGACAGACCAAGCCATTCTATCAAATAGTTCTGACTTGGGTCGTGGAGGGTCTACGGCTGTTACAGCTATATTGATAAATGGGAGGAGGTTGTGGATAGCTAATGTTGGTGATTCGCGAGCGCTTCTTTCTCAAGGAGGTAGGACAATGCAGATGAGTACTGATCATGAGCCTCGTGCTGAAAGGTCGAGTATTGAGGATAGAGGTGGTTTTGTATCAAATCTACCAGGTACAAGATAACGGTATTATTATAGCTGTTTTGAACCCATTCTTGATTATGTATGTAAATGAGTTTTGTGATTTGATAATAATAGGTGATGTTCCTCGAGTGAATGGTCAATTGGCGGTGTCTCGTGCCTTTGGAGATAAGGGACTAAAGACACATCTGAGTTCTGAGCCTGATATTAGAGATGCTACTGTTGATAGCCAGACAGATGTTCTTGTCCTGGCAAGTGATGGCATTTGGAAGGTAATATTACACTAATTATTTCTTCTTTTATTTTACTTGTGTGTATTATTATTATTAATCTGTTTTGTGGGAATGAAGGTGATGTCAAATGAAGAGGCAATGGAGATAGCTAGAAGGGTGAAAGATCCACAGAAGGCGGCTAAGGAACTAACAGCTGAAGCATTGAGAAGGGAGAGTAAAGACGACATATCTTGTGTCGTGGTCCGATTCAGATGACAATCTCTCTCAATGGATTCTTTTTTTTTTGCATTTTCAATTTAGAATCACCAGGGAGAAAAGCTGGCTTCACTTGGATTCGAATCTGATGATATATACTGGTTCGGTTCTGACAGCTTCTTGCTATAGCTTTTTATATGGGATGGATTATTGTGTAAATTGTGTGCGTTTTATATGGGATATGATTATTGGTTGATTTGTTATTTTGACTCATCGGAGTAGATTTGCATATGTTAAAACAGATATTTGCTGGTTATAAGTGATTTTTACCATTTGTCTACTTGAGATTTTTAATTTTGTCATATAAAATATGCGAAAACCCAAAATGCGTCGTCTCTCAATTCAACAACAAACAAGTAAACTAAAAGTGAACGTCAAAGATCTGAAAACATCATTAAGAAAACATACAAAATAAAAATCACACCACATTATCCGATTCTTGCTGTCTTCAATTCTGCAATGATTCAGTACTTCCATTAGTCATGTCTGTCTAATTGTCAACCCAAAAGGAACAGTACTTTTTCAAATTTAGCAATGAAACTTGCAGCACAAATAACTTCTCATACCTCTTCCTGAGGCTCATCAGCTTTGGCTCGCTCCTCCTCTACGAGAAACAATAAAAATTAGAAATAAGGAGAGAGTGATTTCAAAGATTTTGAGTATGCCAATGGTTTTCTCCTACAAATTACTTATAACACTATAATCCAACAAACTATTATCAGAGAGGGAAATAAAGACTTAAGAACAAAGATTACCTCCTTCCTCTGGGAGGTCAGAAGTCCACAAGGTGAGATTGTCTCTAAGTAGCTGCATAATAAGAGTGCTGTCCTTGTATGATTCCTCGTTTAGGCTGTCAAGTTCTGCGATTGCATCGTCGAATGCTTGCTTAGCCAATTGGCATGCGCTGAATATTCAGACTGTTGTTAGAAAGTGAAACCACCGACCGATTCACATTGAATCATCTTTCCAAAACTAACTGTACATAAAATATCAAACCTTTCAGGAGAGTTTAAGATCTCATAGTAGAAAACAGAAAAGTTCAATGCTAAGCCAAGTCTAACTGGATGGGTTGGTGCTAGCCCAGTCTCTGCGGCAGCCACAGCAGCCTACATATTGCCATTACCAAACATATTGTTCAGCTTCACATTCAAGAGGGAAGGCACAGACAAATAAATAAATAAATAATTACAAGACACAACATGATCCAAGTACCTTGTATGCCTCAAGAGACTGATCTGCAGCTTCCTTGCGTTCAGCACCAGAACTGAACTCTGCCAGATAGCGGTAATAATCTCCTTTCCTACATATAAACAATGCAATGTTCATGAATCTCAGACACATAACAAATTCATTTTTAGGACAAAAGATAAGAAACATGTATAACTTGGGTCAACAAGATATAAAAGAAGATAAACATAAGAAAGGATGACTCACATTTTGTAGAAAAACACAGTGGATTCGACAGCAGTAGACGATGGTATGAGATGTTTATCGATGACAGACAAGATGTCATTACAAACTTTAGCAAGCTCATCTTCAACCCTCTTACGATAGCTCTGAATCCTCTTGACATTCTCCTCGTTCCCCTTGGACTCTTCCTTCTGCTCGATGGAAGATAGGATTCTCCACGAAGCTCTCCTTGCGCCAATCACGTTCTTGTACCCTACAGATACTAGATTCCTCTCCTCTACCGTGAGCTCCACATCAAGCTCAGCTACTTTCTTCATTGCCTCAACCATCTCTGCAAACACCAATTTCAAGAAACATAAATTTATTTCATACTATCCACCACCAGATTTATTGGACTTGGAACAATTACCGATTTGGGGTTATATAATACAAACATTTTTTTCTAAAATCATTTTATGAGCCTAATAAATAATCCTATATAAAACGCTTAATTACATTTTTTGAACATTGACATTTCTAATTAATTTGGGATTCAAATGATCTATACATATCTTTTTGGTGTTCGCCTAGTCTGTAAATCAGAGACTTAAACAAAACAATTTTTTAAAATGATTTGTTTTCTCATTTTATGAGCTTAAAAATTAGTGATAAATAATCCCATATAAAACGCGCTTAGCAATTTTTTGAACATTGACATTTCTAATTAACCTGGGATTCAAATGATCTAATACATATTAACCATTTAAGTTTCTTCTCGTTATGCTAAGGATCGGTTCTGATTAGCACAGACACATACTCTAAGAGATCACTCAAGAGCTCGTCTTCTAAATCTAGACCAAGTAACATCCTAGAGAAGACTAATCCGTAAAAGAGTGTTCAAACCAAATCTAGACGAACCAAAACATTCATAGAATCAACAAAGGATCTGAGTTTCAGACACATTTGGTCAAATCATTTTTTTGGTCGGAAGAGTAAGAGATCTATAAATTGAAAACGGTTCTAATTACCATCGTAACGTTCGGTTTGCTCAGAGAGCTTGGCCAGGTACACGTGTTTCTCCCTCTCACTCTCCATGGATGCTGCTTTTCTCTGGAACAATGGATGCTCGATTTGATTTTGGGATTAGTGGTATAACCCTAGGATGCTTTGTTTGATACTTGCTAATATACATACGGGCCGTTGGATCTCGTCAACTAACTCGGAAACTAAAGTTTTTGAAATTATAAAGAAGCCTCAAGGGTTTTGTTTTTATTCATAAGTAACCTAAATTAAAGATATTGGTCAATTAAAACCTATTAAATTGGAAGAATGGTGAGTAGTGAAAAGAACAATGCAAAAACGGCAACGTGCGTGCGTGACAAACGGAGAGAGACACGTCCTCTTGTCGACCATTAGGGTTTGTTCTTTTCAATGATATAGTACGAAACAAAATACATTGTTTTGAAGAAAATTTGTACTATTTTTTTTTTGGTAAGTAGTGTGCAGTACACAGATGAAAAAACTATACGTTAGTCTGATTTGTTGGTTTCAACTTGAAGCAAAAGTTGGTTTCTGTCGACTGTTTTGCACACCGTACCTTCTAGATTTTTTGTATCCTGATGAGTGTGTCAGCTAAAACATCGTTTTTGGGTTGGGTCATATGTAATGAGTTCTCAAATGATGTCGACTTGCATCTGATTCGCTGTTTCTGTGTTTGATTTCTTTGTTTCCACGCATTCCGTTGATAAATTAACTAATATTGAATTTGGGCCAATCATGGGCCAAAACGAAAAAGATTTGGGGCGAGAGAGGCTCGAACTCTCGACCTCCGGATCACTCTGTAGCTATGAGACCGACGCGCTAGCCAACTGCGCCACCGCCCCGTTGTTGTTAACTTAAGAATAAAAGCTGTACTTCACTTGTTTTCTGAATTTTTAGCATTTTTTCATTTTTTTTGGTATTCTCACACATATGACGATACCTCGATATAATTGATGTCGCATTAGTCATAACTGAACCTTTCTTTCTAGTCTACGTCACTCATGATCTATTTTCTTCAACATATTCCCTAATGGTGACCGCCCGCCACTAAAGTATTTTGTAGTAAAGTATTTTTCTTTTTTGGGTCAAATAAGGCATTCATGCAGGCTAAATAAGGCATTCATGCAGGCCCGTCGTATACTGCGTGGGGGCCCCTATACAGAATCTATTTTTACAGCAAGAATTGAACAAATTTTGTAAAAAAGGAGTCCTAAATTTGTTTTAAAAAAGGCTCTAAAACACTAAGATGATTGTTTGCACTAGTTTTTAGTTTTAGTTTTTAGTTTTTAGATTTTGGTTTTAGATTTTTGTTTTTTGTTTTTTTTTTTGGTTTTTGATTTTGGCTTTTTAATTTTGGTTTCCAGCTTTTGGTTTTAGTTTTTAGATTTTGATTTCGGTTTTTGGCTTTGCTGTAGTTTTTAAATTTCTTAAAAATAAGTAATACATTATTTTTAAAATAATACAACAAAAATAGAAATAAAACATTTAAAAGCTACTATTAAAATATAATGATTATTATTTAATAATACAAAATACATTAACATGTTTTAATTATTATATATTTTAAGAAACTTATATTACACTAAATTATAAATCATAAAATAACTATAAACTATACAATATTTAAAATTTCAAAATATGAAAGTTATTTATAAAAAAAATTTGTATGTAATTTAAATTATAAAATTTGAATGGAATTTTATTTTTCAAATTAATATAATATATTTTATTAATGAAATTTTCTGTTTTTATAATTTAAGATTGTTTTATAAGTCTAATTATTATTAAATTATTAAATAATTTTATGTATAGAAATGAATAACCAATTTCAATAATTTAATATTATATATAAGTGTATAAATTTATTTTGACATGCAACATAAATAAATGATTAAACATTATTGCTTAATTGTTATCTTTTGTACCAAAATTTTATTAGACTTTTATCTTTATAAAGTATTATTATATAATTATTAGTTAGTTAAAATGTACCACTTTCTAATGAAAATAAAAAAAAATTCGTTTTTATTCCTAAAAACCAACAAAAATGAGTTTTTGGTTTCTCTTCATAAATTGATTAAAATTTTCAAAAACCAGTTTCCCTAAAATTTAGGGAATCTATTTACTAAAAAACTTGATTGGCAAAAAATTGGTTTATACAAAAACTAAAAAACAAAAACCAAAATCTTGATTGGATAAAAACTAGTTTTTGAAAAAACAAAAACCAAAAACTAATTCAAAAACTACAAACAATCATCACCTAAATAGAATTTTGAAATTTTTTTATTGCCCCAGTACAGATGCACCTTGGGAACATACCCAAAAGACGGGACTGTGTTAACAATAAACCAGAAAAGTATATGCGTATACACATGGTTATTTTCTATCAATAAACATACATTATACTACTCTTAACATTATACATTATGGTATTATGGTACATATACCAACATGGCAACACATCAACGATTCTAACATAAACCATTCTCACTACAAAAAAACTAAGTCTTTAATAGGAAATTTTATTAAAAAAAATCTTCCTCGTAAAATTACTAAGGCCTTACTTCGAGTTTACGAGGAAAGCAAATTTCCTCGTAAGATCCTCGAAAAATTACGAGAAAACGTTTTCCTCGTAAGACCTTAGTAATTTTATGAGGAGCTTACGAGGAAAAAATACTTTTCCTCGTAAAGCCGTAGTAAAGACTTTCCTCGTAAACGCATAGTAAAAGTTTACTACGAAATTAGAAGGAAACGGTTTATTACTACGAAATTAGGAGGAACTGGATAGGAAATATCGAATTTAAATAAAAAACGTGTTTTGTACCTACTTTTCCTAGCAATTTCCTAGTAAATGCTCAAATTCGAAAATTTCTATAAATACCACCTTATGTGATTCATTTGAAACACACCAAAAAAAAATCAGCTATAAGCTTGATCAAACACAAAAAAATGTCTGGTCCGGGAAATATTTTCGAGTTGCGGCAGTGGATGTATTCACACAGAGATAATAACGGGAGGGTGACAAACGAATTTCTAGAAGGGTTGGAGACGTTTATACATCAAGCAGATTCTACACCACTCACGCACGAAAGTGGTAAGATGTTCTGTCCTTGTCGGAAACGCTGCAATAGTAAATTAGGCCCTCGTGAAAATGTTTGGAAGCATTTAATAAATAGAGGTTTCATGCCATATTATTATATTTGATATCAACATGGAGAAGATGCTAGTTGTAGGAATGAAGGTAGCAGTAGTAATCAGGTTGAACCGGTTGATCATTTGCGTAATGAAGGTAGCAGTAGTTATAGCTATGATCATCACCAAGAGGAACAAATGGTAGATTGTGATAGGGTTCATGATATGGTAGGTGATGCATTTGTAACTCATGATGATGATGAAGTTGAAG
>CAKOAT010066266.1:453998-474183 GCA_932364175.1 Eruca vesicaria subsp. sativa | reverse complement strand
CAATAGGGTACCGTACCAAAGGATGTGGTACCTACCAATCACAGACAGATTGAAAAGATTGTACCAATCTGAGGAGACTGCTGGAGGGATGAGATGGCACGCCGAGCATACTCAGACGGATGGAGAGATGACTCATCCATCAGATGCAAGAGCCTGGAAACATTTTAACAATGTACATCCACATTTCGCTAGCAATAGCTGGAATGTGTATCTTGGATTATGCACTGATGGTTTTAGTCCATTTGGAATGTCTGGGAGACAATATTCATTGTGGCCGGTCTTTCTTACACCGTATAACCTGCCACTGGAGATGTGCATGCGACGAGAGTTTCTATTCATGAGCATATTAATACCTGGTCTAAAACATCCAAAAAGATCTCTCGACGTTTTTCTACAACCACTGATAAAAGAGTTGAAAGATTTGTGGTCAACAGGGGTGGGGACATATGATTGTTCAACGAAAACAAACTTTACGATGCGAGCGATGCTTTTGTGGACCATAAGTGACTTTCCTGCATATGGTATGTTGTCTGGGTGGACTACACATGGAAGATTAGCTTGTCCATATTATAATGGAATGACAGATGTGTTTCAGTTGAAGCATGGTACGAAGACTAGTTGGTTCGATTGTCACCGTCGATTTCTTCTCATCCATCACCCATACCGAAGAAACAAGAAATTGTTCAGGCACAAAAGGGTTGTCAGAGACACTCCTCCTCCATATTTAACTGGAGAACAAATTAAAGCGCAAATCGATTACTACTGTGCTCTAGAAACAGCTCCTCGTGGTGGGAATTGGCATGTTCCCACTAATATGTCTGATTTTTATGGTGTTCAGCACAATTGGCACAAAAAGAGTATATTTTGGGAATTTCCATATTGGAAAGATCTTCTTTTGCGCCACAACCTCGATGTGATGCATATAGAGAAGAACTTTTTTGAGAACATCATGAACACTATATTGAACGTCCCAGGGAAGACGAAAGACAACGTAAAATCGAGGTTAGACTTACCCGATATCTGCTCAAGGAGTGAGCTACATATAAAAAGCAATAGGCAAGTTTCAGTTCCAATATTCAGACTGTCATCAGAAAAAAACTCTGCGTTGTTCAACTGGGTGGCTTCAGAAGTGAAGTTTCCTGATGGGTATATTTCAAATCTCTCAAGATGTGTTGAGAAAAGGGCAAAAGTTCTCCGGGATGAAGAGCCATGATTGTCATGTCTTCATGCAGCGACTACTTCTCTTTGCGTTTGCGGAGCTACTACCGGCAAAAGTACACGAAGCACTTTCAGGTAATTAATTAATATAATACGATGATATGATTATACATATATATATACTAATGTGGGTAATGTTTGTTTTTGTAAATATATAGGAATTGGAGCATTTTTTAGGGATCTGAGCACCCGCACTCTTAAAGTGGAAGTTGTCCAACAACTTCATGAAAACATCCCTGTCTTAATCTGCAACTTGGAGAAAATATTTCCGCCTACTTTTTTCGACGTCATGGAACACCTAGTTGTCCACCTCCCGTATGAGGCATTACTTCGTGAACCTGTGCATTATGGATGGATGTATCAGTATGAAAGGGCCATGAAAACTTTGAAAGGAAAAGCCAAAAACCTAGCAAGAGTTGAAGGTTCTATTGTTGCGGGAAGTTTGACGGAAGAAACATCACATTTCACATCGTACTACTTTGCACCGAAAGTACGTACAAGGAAACGAGCTCCAAGAAGATATGATGATGGTGGTNAGGAAAAGCCAAAAACCTAGCAAGAGTTGAAGGTTCTATTGTTGCGGGAAGTTTGACGGAAGAAACATCACATTTCACATCGTACTACTTTGCACCGAAAGTACGTACAAGGAAACGAGCTCCAAGAAGATATGATGATGGTGGTGTCGTGCCAACATATATGGAAGACGATGTTCCAGACATCTTTTGTCAAATTGGGTGATTGGGTGGGAAATTGAAAGAGATTTGGTGGTCGAGTGATGAAGACGTCCATAGTGCATACCTTTATATTCTTCTTAATTGCGAGCATCCATTGATTGCTTATTTTGAAAGGTAAATATATAAACATACACAGTTATATATATATATATATATATATATTTCAATATTAAATATATAACATAACATATATGATTTTACAGCCAATTTGTGACTCAAGTCGAGGAAGTAATACCTGGTATATCGACACCTGAGTTAGACAAAAGGAAAGATCAACACTTTATCAAGTGGTTGAGGAAACAAGTATTTATTATTACTTAAATTTTATGCATACATTACCACAAAGTAAGTCTAATATGTCTAGTTATATTACTTTTTGTTACAGGTTGATTATGACGATCCTCAGTATCCCGCATGGTTTCGCGAATTACTCTAAGGTCCAGTTGCAAAGGTCACTACATCATCGATGTATTTCACCCGAGGCTATACTTTTCATACCTATGACTATGGTAGACACCGGGCGACAAGTAATTATGGAATATGTGTGAAAGGCGAAACAGATTTTTACGGGATCTTGCAGGAGATTTATGAAGTTCAATTCCCAGGTATGGGTTTGAAATGCGTTATCTTCAAGTGTGAGTGGTACAACCCCGTCGTCAACAGAGGTGTTCGGATTAACAAGAACGGTGTAGTTGACGTCAATGGTGGACGAAGGTACAACAAATTCTTTTTTTGACATATGTACATGCATGTTCTGAGAACTAATAATTTCTCCGTTGTCTTAATTTTTGCAGGTACAACAAATTCGAGCCTTTCATACTAACTTCCCAAGCAGATCAAGTTTGCTTCATTCCATACCCTCGGTTTACTACAACGGGAATAAACTGGTTAGCTGTTATCAAAGTGACACCTCGAGGACGGATAATCGAGGGAGAAGAACCACCATTGCAAGAAGAAAACACCAATGAAATCGAGGAACCTGAAGCAGAAATTGATGACATCCTACTCATTGATCCGCATAATCGTGAATACGAAGATGTCCCTGATCACTCAACGGATAACGATGTTGAGGACGAGTTTGCCGAAAATGATGATGTTTCTACGGATTATGAGAATGTATCCGAATGAATTATGTATGTTTTATAAGTTTGTATAATCACAAAAACCAATTTCAATTAAGTATGTTTTATAAGTTTGCTTAATAACAAAAAATGAGTTTAATTACGTATGTTATAAGCTTGTTTAATAAAAAAAATGAATTTGGAATTTAGGTGTAGAAGAGGTTAGGAGTTTAGTTGTAGAAGAGGTTATAAGTTAAGGAAGTTGTGGTTTGGGGTTTGGGGTTTCAAGTTTAGGGATTTACAAACCCTTTCCTCGTAAAGCCCTAGTAATAGAAAACACGAGCATAGCTATTTCCTCGTAAGCATTACTAGGACTTTACGAGGAAAAAAACGCGGGCATAGCTATTTCCTCGTAAAGATTTTCCTTGTAAAGTCCTAGTAATATTATTTCTAGGACCTTACTAGGACCTTACGAGGAAATGAAAACACGGGCATAGCTGTTTCCTCGTAAAGCCCGAGTAATATTACTAGAGCTTTACGAGGAAACAAAATTCCTTATATATACACGAGCAATCCGACTTCTCAGTCATAGTAACCTCCTCTCCATATTCTCTTAAGGTACTCTCTATTTCCTAGTTAGGTGATTAGATTAGGTGGTTAGTTTAGGGAATTTAGATTAGGTGGTTAGTTTAGGGAATTTAGATTAGGTGGTTAGTTTAGGGAATTTAGATTAGTTGGTTAGATTAGAAAATTTAGATTACGTTTGTTTAACTGTTTTTAAAAATTATACAAATTTATATGAGAATTAATGTTTTCTGTTTTTTTTAAATTTAGATGGTTAGAAAGAGTAAAGTTGCTGCTGCTCAGTCCAGGAGGCCTGTAGATCAGGGGATTCATTATGCGGATTTATTCGGGCCCGGTTCGTCTTCGTCAGCTCCCGGTGGTTCACCTTCGGGAGTTCCCGAGACACATGGAGGTTTTACGGCATCCTGGTCTCAGCAGCCACCTCCTCAGCCTCCTCCTCCTCCACCGGTCGGGATTCATCCTGACTTGCAGGTGCCGCCGAACGCACCATTTGCGGTGTACACGGTGGAGGATATCTTGGCCCTTCCAGACAGAGAAGGGCTGCCAAAGTTAGATCCTCTCCGATGGGACAGCAAAAACGTATTATGGTATGTTTTAATTTTTAAAATTTTTTATTAATTAATTTTTAAAAATTATTATGGTATATATATGTTCTAATTAATGATTTATTTTTTGTCTTTCCAGGTTTGGTCTTGACAATTCTGTCGGATCTAGCGTCACAGACTGTATCAAGGGATACTTTCCCGATGCAGCTCCAAACTGGAAGCTGACGGCGAGCCACACCAAAAAGACGTGGTTCAAATCGTTCGCTGTAATTTTAGTAAATCAATTTAATTTATTTTTAATCATTTAAAATTATGAATATTATTGAACTAATCCGTCTTTTATTTTTTTCTGGTTGTAGCAAAAATACCGTTGGTCTATTGGGATTCACCAGCGGGTGAAGTCAGAGTTCGAGACCAAGGCAAAAGCACGATTGTGCGACATGGTCTACAACTGGAAGGGAGACTTTCAGGTATAAATTTTAAAATTATAATATATATTAATTATAGTTTTAAAAATATATATTATTGACTTTAATTCTAATTATTTTAAATCAGGTGAACGGTTACGAGCGCGGGAAACCCGATTGCCTCACAACCACGGTGTGGGATGGCCTCATCAGCTATTGGGCGTTGCCGGATTCGATCAGAACCTCCCATACAAACTCCGGGAACCGCATGGCCATAGACGAGCATGGCAACACGAAGATACTTCACACTACGGGCCAAAAACCTCACGGGGGAGTTCGTCTAGACATGGTATTTTTTTATAACTATTTAATTTTTACTTTATTTGAATATTCTAATATTCTAAATTAATATTTAATTTAAAAAAAAAATTAAGGCTAAAGAGACAGGAGTTCTTCCATCTCTGAAAGACCTTTACGAGTGGATCCACCGGAGGAAGAGTGGGCAGTTTGTAGATCCTGCTTCCGAGCGGATCTACAACGAGGTTGCTGCTCGAGTTGACGAGCGCCAGACCCAGCTGACTCAGCAGACTATTATCCACTCTTGAAGTGGATAAGATTTACGAGGAGGTAAATAATTTGTTTTAATATATTAATTTTTATTATTTATTTAAATTTTTTCTTACGTTATTAATATTTTAATTTACAGGTCGTCCCGAGGAAAAAGGGCCGTGTTATCGGGATTGGCTCGGTTAACGATATCCCCGCAGTGACATCGGCTTATGTTCACCAACAAACCGATGACAATGCTCAACTGCGGACGGAGTTGCAGGCGACGCAGGCTCATGTGAGTATGCTCACGGATATCCTCGACATTATGGCGGTTGGAAACCCGCAAGTGGCGGAGATGTTGCGACAAAGACGGGAAAGCGGAGCCCTTCTATCCCAACAGCCTCCATCATCTCAGTCACAGCCGCCATCCGACATTGGAGACGACGACTTCGTGCACCAATTTCAAGATCAGCAGCATCCCTTTTAGTTTTTTTTAGTTTTTAATTGTATATTATGAATTTAAAAATTTATTAATTGTATATTATTTAGTTATTTATAAATATTTTGTTATTTATTCTTTATTTATAATTTGGTTTTTTAATTTTTTTTAATAGATATAATTTTAAATTTATAAATCTTTTTTTTAAATAGGAAAAATTGTTTCGAAGCAAAAGTTTCGAAGTAAACTCCTCGTAAACTTTCCTAGCAAGTTCTTCGTAAAATACCTACTACGAGGTTACGAGGAAATAGTTTACTATGCCCTTACGAGGAAAGTCTACGTGGAGCTTACGAGGAAACCTTTTCCACGCCTTTACGAGGAAACTTTTCCTCGTAAATTAGCTAGGAAATTACGAGGAAAATCTGTTTTACGATGAACGTCTTTCGACGAAACACGTTTCCTCGTTATTTCCTAGTAAATGGACATTTACTAAGAAATAACGAGAAAAATCCGTCTTAATAAAGGATGTGTTTTCTTTTAGTGTCTGTGTTTACGAACGATTCTAACACAAACACTTTGTGTTTACGATTATATATTTTAAATGGTAACGTGTGAGACAATTGCAGGACAGTTTAAATAGTAACAACAATGAAATTTTTGTTACAATTCATAACGGTGAGGAACAGGGCAGACGGTCACGATTTGGAATCTATATTTTTCGTATTTTGTGCAAGAGAGAGACAGCTAATGGAGATAAAAGAATGACAGGAGGAGGATCCACGTGGAGGGATCTGCCAGTTCACGAATTCTCTTATGTTTCTTCTTTAATCTCCACTCCAGCTATCTCTTCTTTCGCCATGCTGGCAAACTGGCTCCACTTTCTTTTTCTCTTCATTACCAAACAAATATCTTTATTGGCTGACCAAACAAATAATGTTGTTATCAACCAACATTTTCATGTTATTTTCTCTTACAAATATCCACAAGTTTCTATGTATAATCTGATCAAAACTACCAATGAAAATAATAGGTTGGTATGAGAAATGAGATTCTTTTTTTTTGGTTGGGTCAATTACACAGTTATCTATTATAGATAATCTATATAATCTGATTCTACTCATGTAGATTATAGATAGTGGGGTTTAATAATAGTTTGCATAACAAAAGAAGAGAAAAAGTGGTTAAAAAGAGGGATGGTCGTTATTGGGTGCGTGCATGCGTGCGGGAGACTATGTAAAGCTGTTTCTCTCATGTGATCTTCTCAATTCTTTTGCCTTCCACTTACACATTTGTATTGGCCCTTTACAACTGCATTTACATTTATGGATCCTTGTTAATTAGTTTCACTTTTTCATTACTCCCTCCGTTTTAATTTATTTGTCATTGTAGAAGAACTTTTTCGTTTCAAAATAAATATCGTTTGATGATTTCAAAACAAAATTTATTAATTTTATATGTTATTCTATATATTTTTCTATTGGTTAAAATATGATTAAATGTATTGGTAATTATATTTTGTATAGAAAATATATAAAATTTAATGTTTTTTAATCTATATATTCTTTTTTTTTGGACAACCAATCTATGTGTAAAATTTTAAAATGACAAATAAAATGAAATGAAGTGAGTATATATTTACTTTTTGGTAAAAGAAAAGAGTATATGTCTATATCAAAGATATGGCTTTGGCCCAAAAAAACTTTTTTTTACTATACGTTTACAATAACGTTTAATGTACGTATAATCACCGTAGAAGCGCAAAATGTTGCTTCTATTTACCCCGCCAAAGTACATATGTATTTTTGTAAAAGTAACTGTATCATAATTTCTTATGTACCTACTAGATAACGTGGTGTAAAACCATAATGTTTGGTGTTTGTTAATTTTCAGTAATTAATTCAAAAATATCTTCTAAAAAGCAATTCTGACTAGTACGTGTACTATAAAACAAGATGATCGAATTATGTATCTTTGAATCCAATCAGCCATAATTATATTAGACAGTCACATAAAGACGATTTATACATCTAATTTAAAGTCTGGCACTAATATCAGTTAGGCAATTTTTTTTGACAAAAAAGGGGGGAGGAGAAATTTCTACAAGGATATACTATATACTCAAACTTGAAACGATGCCGATTCCTTCATCAGGTTCCACTTACCCCTTATGGCTTAATGGATGTAACAATGGATTTCCACTAATCTTGACAGGTCAATACAAATCCAATCGGCATAATCATCATGAGTATTTTTCTAATTTGGTACACACATTAACTTTCATATTTTTGCCATTATATGATTGGGATTTACTTGATGAAATTCTCCAATTTTTGTTTTTTTCTTCTTTCAACTCACGCTGGTCTTAGTGCTTAACTTTGATTTCAAATAATTTCAGTCAGCTTATGATTAGGAGAATTAATGTCAACTACATGATACTATGTGATAGTAAAGAAATTAAGTTTTCAATATTCGACAAACAAGATGCAAGCTCATTGAAAATTTAAAACTGATTATATATAATTTTCTCTAAAAGAAATCAAGGGATGAACCAACCGCAAGGATGAGAATAAGTCTATACAGAGAAGAATACAAATAATATAACCAACCAACCCAAAATAGAAAATGGTTATGAACGATGATTATCTTATTATAAAGCTTAATCATTTCTAGACTTGTGGATCAACGGTCCGAAAAACTTTATAATGATGTGCTTTCTTGGATTGAAGAGCAAGAGACACAGCTAACCTAATAGATTCCTAATGGATTATCTGTCACATTGATTACAAAAGAAGTCGACGGAACTTTTGAAAAGGTAAAATTTTTGAAAAAAAATTAATATATTTATATTAGTTCTTTTATATATATAATTAATAATTAAATATTAATGTAATATATAATTTTTTTGGAAAAAGATGACTCCTAGAAAAAAGGAACGGACGGTAAGAATAGATCAACGAAGTTCCAAGGGTAATTTTTTCATACATTTCCAAACGGGATGAGAAAACTTCCCAGATGCGGACTCGCATGGACTCCCAACAAGAATGTTTGGACTCACTGGAAGATCTGCTAGACATCATGGTAACTGGGAATCCGGCTATGCAGAGAACACTGAATGAAAGAGGGGCGTCTCTCGGAATGCAGCAACATCTTCCCGAGTCAATTGGTCGACGTGGCCCGGAACCCACCCATCCAGCAACAACATGTCGTAGTTTTTTTTGTTGTATTATAAATTTATATATTATTTTGACTTATAATGACTTTTTAAAACAATTTAAATTTTAAAATTTTGGTTTTATATTTTAAATTACGAATTTTATAAATAAAAATAAATTATAAAAATATAAATTATATCAATACTAAATAAATTCCTCGTAAATTTTACAACGAGTTAACATTGAATTCCTAATAATTTCCTCATAAAATTTACTACAACTTTACATTGAAGACAGTATATTCCTCGTAAATTTACATGGAGTTAACATCAAATATTTACGAGTGAATTATGTAAAAGTGGAACGAGGAGTTTACGACGAAAGTTAACGTGGAATTTACAACGAACGGTTGTCTTTACCTTTTACAACGACATTGTTTTGTCGTAACGTTACGTGAATTTTACGACGAAAAATTCATTATAACAAGCGTTTAACAACGAAACGGGTTTCCTTCAGAGGCGAAGCCAAATAGGTCATTAAGGGTGTAAGTGCATCCAATATATTTTAAATATTTAAAATTTTACACTAGAAAAATAAGGTGAGTGTGGTTAATTTGGTTATGGTGCACCGATGATTTCTTAATAATCTGAGTTCAATTCTTATTAAACTAGTTTATTAGTATTTTTGTATCCAGCTATAATAATTTCTAGCTTTGCCCCTGATTTTTTTATTAATTTGTTGTAATGATTTTATTACGGGAATTAACAACAAATACAGCTCTCGTAAAAATATGTTTTTTGTAGTGAGAGGTATACATATATTGACTATGCCGAAATAATATGGTAGAATCATTAAAAAAAAAATTATTCGAGTTTCAAAATACATTATTATTAATATTATTTATTGTTAAAAGAACTATAGCATTGTGAAGTAAAATTCCTGATTCCAAAAATTGGGTAAAACTGCGTACCATCTCTCAGTTTCAGACTATCTACGAGAATCAGTATGCAACTATATTTAAAAACATCAATGGAGATATTTAATGAGTGATGAATAAAAAGTTGTGGAAAAGGTATAATGTTAAAACCTGGCAAAATTATAGACAGCGAAGACATACTCGGAGTAGGGCCAGAGTCAGAATACGGCACCGTCTAAGAGTTACAATTTGCAACAAAAAAATATAAAGAGAGAAAATGAAAAAGTCGTTCGTGAGGCATTTGACGATATAAAGGAGCTAACTTTCCCTCAATTACAATCTTTTCTTCTTTTCTTTTCTTGGCTGATGTTTTAATTACACAGACCCCATTTTCCATATATTCATTCATTTTAATTTAGTCATTTTTTTCAGTTATCGGTATATATCATCTCAAACCATCAATCATCAACAATAAAAAAAACAGTTATATATCATTTCGTATAACATATGTCTTCTAATACGAGCTATTACCGATCGCCGTTCGGAGACACGACACACACGAAAGTGTTCGTCGGAGGCTTAGCATGGGAGACACCAACCGAGGAAATGCGTCGTTACTTCGATCAGTTCGGAGAGATTCTTGAAGCAGTCATCATCATGGATAAGACCACAGGAAAATCTAAAGGCTATGGTTTCGTAAGTTAATGGATTATTGTTTTTTTGTTGTCTTTATCATCTCAACCCTTGGAGTTGGTTCTCAAGGCCGGCAACGTCATCATCTTGGTGGTTAATCCAGGTCACGTTTCGTGAGCCAGACTCGGCGACGAGAGCAGTGGCCGATCCAAATCCTGTGATCGATGGAAGAAAGGCAAATTGCAATATTGCGAGTTTTGGACGGCCCCGACCATCGACGCCTAAAGGTTCGTGTAGCCATTTTATCTTCTGAATGTGTCAATCATCGACTCATAAGTCAATAGTTTTCTATCCTTTTGGCTGGATTATTTAATGGGTTTAATCTTTTTTTTTTTTTTTTTTCACAAATTAACAAAAGCTCATATGATGATGAATAATTATATATACTACTAAGTATTTTCATAATTTAAATCATCTTAGTTTTTGGCAAAAGAACCGAATTCATCACTTATTTTATCGTTGAAGATATTAATCAGTGTATAAGATCATTTTCATACATATTTTGTAATATAAAATTATTCTCTGTGATATGCATACAAGGAAAAATGCTACATTTCCAATAATATAACCATTAGAATTTTATGTAAAATATTTAAGATTACTCTTTGATGGCACAGGGAGGGGAAACGGAGGAAGCCCTAGTCAATATCAAGGCGGAGGACAATCAGGATATACCGGAATGGCAGCTCCGCTGCAGCAGGCTGCGACTGCCCAGCTCATGTATCCGCCGTACGGGTACGTGAGGTTTTCTATCATTTTAAAAATATGAATTAATGGGTTTATTTTATTTATTGATACCCAAAGGATGTAAAGAAATTTATAAATTTTGCGTAGACAATGAAATGGTCCAATGCTATTGAAATGGTAAGAGATAGAAGATGATATTTAATGCTTTAATTTGGGCAAGTTGGAGTCAGCCTGTAAATATCATATTCATAATATAAATACTTATATCGATCAGACTAGCTAGTTGTCATGTAAAAAGTATACTATATATATATATATATATATATATATATATATATATATATATATATATATATATATATATATATATATATATATATATATTGTAGATTAGCCAGACCAACATCGCAATTGAACAATAATAGTGAAATATGTCATGTGCATATAAAGAGTTTATATATATATATATATATGTTTCGATGAATTTGAATGCACTTAATTTTGTCGTGGAAAAATAATTTACACTTTTTGTGTGTGTGGTATATTGGTGCTTCAGATTTCAAATATTAACTGGTTTAGTGTCATTAAATTTTTATTTTCAGGTACACCTACAATTCTGAATATGGGTACCACCAAGTCAGTATCTCTCTCCATATACAATTATAAACATGTGATATATATTATATTTTTGTGTATAGTTTCCATCTATCGGCTGTTATTGTTTGAGTCGGCTTTGTCTTCGTCCCTGAGAACTAAGTACCAATGTTGGTTGGTTGTGCAGAGAAATTGTAGATCAATGACGTAGGAGTCTAGAGTAAATTATGAATGTGATTGTGTTGTTTAAATTAACAGATAATAATTCTGGTAGTGAATTATTACATGCAGGCATTATACAACACACAACTCCAACAAGCACAATACTATCAACAGCAAATGTACGGTGGAGGGGCAACATCACCATCTTCATCCAACATCATGTCTTCTCCTTACTATTACTTCCAAGCTCCAAGCCCTAGACCACCTTATTCTCATCAACATCATCAGAATTATGCTCAGCATATTCATCAGCAGCAGCAGCAACAACGCTTACCTTCTGCGTCTTCTTACCTAATCTACCCATCCAATTTCGAGGCTCCTACTGCTTCCCCTAATGCCCCTACTTCCCAAGAGCCAATATATTCTTCCACCGGTATGTCATCAATAGTTCAGTGTTTTGTTTTCTCAAGCTACATCGTTTATCACCATGCAAATGCATACACCATCATAACAAGATCCAAGTCTATTAAGTATACTAGATAGTGTTGTCAAAAAGAAAACAACAAACGAATTAACTAGTAAAGATGATGCATATATAAGAGTACGGATGCTTACATGGAATAACATATAAGAGATTGAATGATTGGGCACATGGTATATAAATAATAAATAATAAATAATTGCGTTATGTCCATGTGAACTGAGCTGTCTAATTTTTTGTTCCCTCACATCTGTCTATCGTCCATAATGGGTCATGCATGTTGATATATATATGATTGTGTATGTAATATGCCCAAACCAATAGTGTTTGCATGTGGGTTTCTGTCACCTTTTTATATCGTTGATTCTCAAGGTCTAGTCACAACTCACAATGGAGAAGGGACCACTCTCTATTTAAGCAATTATCCAAACTAATTTGCAGAGGAGGCAACCAAACAAAGAAATTCTATATGGAGACTTGTAGATTGACTATTTATTTAAAACTAGTTTCGTAAAAATGTTTAATTCTGTGGCTGTTTGTTTTCATCAGAATCACTAGCAACACATCAAGTCTCAGGAGAAGGAGGAGAATTCGATGCAACGGATGCACCTGAAAGTACAGCAACGAACAGAGAGTTGACATCATCTTCGTGATCAAGTGCATCTCCAACTTGTACAATCTTTTGACATTTTTACGCTCTCTTTCTCTTCATCAAACTAAGTGAAAAAAGCTAATTCGTTTATTCTCTCAACCAAATCCATGTATGTTTTAACATGACTGCCAAAATAAAAATGGCTCTATCGCTCGTCATGTTTTCTTTCATTTTTTATGACTGAATAATATAATAAGTCGACTTTGATACTCTTTCTATTATTAAAGTAGTAAAAATGTTCTTAAATAAATTTGGGTTTTCAGTAGAACGTTTCAGTCATATATTAATAGTAGTAGAATTAGTAAGAATATAAATATTTACAAACCAATAATGGTGGAATCCCAAAATAATATTTACATAGCCAGAATCACGATTTATAATTAATTGTATTGTTAATACTTGAAAACTAAATCAATACTAATCTACCTGTTTTTGTTCTTATTAAAATTTTCTTCAAGCATGGTTATGAACATTTTAAGCCGAAAGCTTAAGAAAAGATGGGACGCAGAAGTTGACATGTTGGCTCAATTCCGATCCAAAATGAGATTATAGATATGCTGACATTATCTGTTTTTGCGAAAGTTGCTAATTAGAATGCTACTCTGGTTAATCGTATTACTATGACACTAGGTGCAAGCAATACAAAAAACACACACACACACACACACTTTTAAGGAATACACTGGCATGTACTCTATAAAGGATGCTCCACGGTCGACCACTTTCACGATCATATCATTTTATTATATTCAATGAACTTTTGCATTATAAAGATTCCTGACTTGTTCCTAGGAGAACATTATTAACAAGGGCCTCAAAGCTCACGACTGAGGAACCAGAAGGATACTCGGTCGCTTCCTTGGCCAACCATTGCCACTTCTCTGCCTTTTCCCTCAACTTCTTTCCCTTTTCTCCATCCATTAACTCTCTAACAACCGTCTCAACCACCTCTTTCTTTACATCGCCGCCGATCTCCATCCCTACTCCCCACTCATCACAACAAAATTTACAGTTAGTTGGCTGCTCCGCAAAAAATGGCCAACATATCATGGGAACACCGCCACAAATACTCTCCAACGTTGAGTTCCATCCACAATGCGTCAAAAATCCTCCTATTGCTGGGTGTGAAAGGACTTTCTCTTGAGGACACCAACTGGCCATCATTCCCCGGTCCACCGTCTCCCTTATAAACTCCGGTGGAACCACTGCCGCCTCCCCGGCCACTAAATCCGGCCGGATCACCCATAAAAACTCTTTCCCACTACGAGCCAACCCCCAAGCAAACTCACCAAGCTGCTTCACACTGATCACTGTTATGCATCCAAAATTTACAAAAACAACGCTGTTTGGAGTTTTGGTGTCTAGCCAGTCCAAACATTCAGTTTCTTCTCTCCACAAGTTTAATCTCATTTGTCCCATTTCACTAGCCCCGTCGACTTCCTGGTTCGCTAGGAGATGGAGCGGTCCAATAGAATAAACTGGAGGTAACATAGATTGCACAGACTGTATGACCTCATGTTCCAGATCATTAAACGTGTTGAGAATGATGGCAGTGGCGCGTTTGAATCGCTCGACCTCCCGAATGGAGAAATTGAGCATTATGTCGTCAGGATCAGTGGTACGGATGAAGCTAGGAATGTCCTTTAGCCTAAGATTTTTCATTGATGGTATCCAATCTATAACCGTCTCTAGATGCTCCTTATTAGACATATAGCTTTCATCTGTTAAATCCACCAACCTAGGCATTATTAGTAATCTATATGATACGAGTTTTCTTCTCTTTTAACTATGTGAATTATTAAATCAGTAATCTCGAACTTTTTAATAAAAAACTATGTGAATTAGTACCTTTAAAAGGAGTTAAACCTTTCTAGATAAAGCGTTGAAAATGTAGAAAAGCCATCAAGCCACAAGCACTTGTGGTCCAAAAAACAACATCCGGGACACCAAGCTCCTTGGCAGCGTCAAGAGTAAAAGTCATCACACAGTCCGATACAATACAGCTCACCGGAGGAACATCATCTCCGTTGTTAATCCGCCAGGGAAGCTCTTTAAACGGAGCTAGACAATTATTCATGGTGGAAACGCAAAGGGCAGGGATGTCCTGTGTTGTATTCCCATCAGTCTCCGGTAAACCGTCAGGGATAGACTCGAAACAGAAGGAAGGAAACCCGTCGAGCGCGTTGGGTCCACGAGATCGGAGTAGACGGTGTTGACGAAGGTTACATGGAAGCATTTAGCGTGGAGGAGTTTAGCCACTTTAAGCATCGGGTTGATGTGTCCTTGAGCCGGATGAGGCACACAGACTACGTGTGGTTTCTGTGTGGTGTATACCGCAGGAGATGCTATTATTGTTTTCTTAAGATGAAATGGGCGTGACTCGGTACCTAGGCGTTACTATATAGACACTATTACTTCTTAGTGTAACTCAGTCAGTGCTACAAAAAGACAAGCTAGTAGCTTAGGCGGTGTCGTATTTTTATAAATTATATTTTATTAATTATATAAATATATCGATATTACTATTTTTTGTCAGATTTCCAAATTTTCTCGCCTACCTTTATCTTTTGTCTTCATCTAGTTTCTTCATGTATTTACACAGACAAAATTGAACATTTCAGGAATAGATAATTTCTCCAAGTAAGCATATCTTTTCTGATTACAGTCTATTTGGTTTGTTTTGCCTGTTACTATCCGTTATCGTGTATCCCTTATTCGCAAAATGATTTACTTATATGTCATCACTATATTCATTCTCATCAAAACAAGATGATATGTTTTTGAAAAAATATGACATGTTATCACGCTATCAATTGTAGCATGTATAGTTTCTTTTATAAACATTTATACTTTTAACAATTTTTTTAAATATGGTAATAACTAAGAATTCTGATATCAACCTTTAAATTAAATTTTATTTACAAAAAAATACTTCTGTCAAGTTTATAGTAATGATTAATTTTATTTGTTTCAAAAATATGGTATATATATTATCATAATTATTTTCAGGTGTACCTTTCAAATATAAAACTAAAAAAATAATAATCATATAAAAATTTATTGATAGTTAATCGACTGAAATTTTGATTTAAAATTTAGAAAATTAGGCCCCATATACATAGAAAATGCCATATTTAAATGCTTACCAGTGAAGGTCCTGGGCGAAAGCGGTAGAATCTAGTAATGTAGTTAGTTAAACATGGTAGATGGCTAGTGAAAGGTGCCAGGTTTGACCTCCGGTGTAATAAGAGTTAGTTTTTTGTGTTTTTTCTATTATAGGCCCGTTATTATAAATTTGCTTCTTGTCCTAATTTTTGTCAGACCGACACTAATGCATACTTAGAGCATGCCCATCAGAGGTTCAAAAGGGGTTCATGGGCTCAGTTTCATAGGGCCAAAATTGTTTTTAAAATTAAAAAAAACCTGAAATTTAATGAACCGGTTCGTCCGAATGAACCTCTATAATACGGGTTCAAGGCAACGTGTCAACTTCTCATTGGACCTGTCTTCTTCGTCTAGCGCCGTCGTCGTCGTCCTCAATCTAGAGTTTTTCTAAGATTCTTCAAGGTAAAATTCGAAGTTTCTAGCAGAAGACGATTGTATGTATATTCGAATAGTTAAGACACTTCTACAAACATACACGTTCTGATCGTTGATTTTGATTACTTTTGGTTGTTGGATCGATTAGCAGGAATTCAATCTCTTCCGGAAGTATGAGGCCGATGTTCGTTGGAAACTTCGTGTATGAGACTCGACAACCGGAGCTTGAAAGGTTGTTCAGCAAGTACGGGAGAGTGGAGCGAGTCGACATGAAGTCTGGTACACAGTTATACTCTTTTTCTGGTTTGATTTAGAGGAGAAGTTGTTCCCCCTTGATCTAGTAATCTTGATTTGTGCAACTTTGAGTCCATTGATCTAGTTTTAGTTTTAAGAGAATTCATATAGGAACCATTAGTATATTAAACTATAGAGGTAGAATTTTTAAGTGTTTGTTTGGTCGAAGGAGGCTTCTCTCCATAGGAGGAGGCATTGAGTTTCCAACTTCTTCCTGCAAATCACATTTTCATGTCTACCTTTATCATCTCATCTTGTGCCTACAATCTTCATAGAAGATATCTTCCATGTCTCTCCATCATTCGTTGCTTTTGTCTCTCATCTCATACCTTTCCATGTCTGAACGCCCTTACTATCACAATACTGAAGCAGTGCCTTTGCTGATCATTCAGATTTCAGAAATGAAAAGAACAATTGGATTTTTTTTATTATTCTTTTGATTGACTACAACTACTCATCGTTGCAATCATTCAGATTTCAGCCTTCACAATGATGCAGGTCTTGTATATTCTTATTTTAGTTTTAACTTTCTCTAGGTTCAAAACTTTAAAAAGGTGTCTTTGAGCTTGACTTATCTCCTGCTTTGCAAATTGTGTGGGCGATTGAAACAGATAATCTTTATATGCTCTGCGTTTTCTTACTTTGTTTTGCTTGTAGGTTATGCTTTTGTGTATTTTGAGGATGAGCGTGATGCTGAAGAAACCCAGGAAGATGCAACCAAGGCCCTTGAATCTACACAAAACAAGTAACAACAACAACACACGTTCACTACATTTCTGATTCTAACATATTGTGATTGACCAACTTGATAGTTCCCTTACATGTTTATCCTCCGTTGGCAGCAAATTAATGGACAGGTTTCTATCGAGTATGTTTTGAGGGATGATGATAAAAGAGATGATTGAGTGAATGTGTTTTTTTTTATTCATATGAACTCCACTTTGAGGTTCACTAATGAAAGAACCAAAAAAATACAGGTTCAATACTATTCATAACCCCACCAAAAATATATTAAAAAACTCTAATGAACCCCAAGTGGAGATTTACTAATGGGGATGGTCTAAACTCTATTGCTATTTCTAAACCCCAAGATTACCCTTGTGTTTGCTCTTTTCCCCTGGCCTTACCCCTATCTTTATCCCTTCCCAAACTTCTTTCTTCTCTCTCTCTCTTAACTCTCTCCTTAGAATTTTTTACCAAATAATAATGTTCTTTCTTTATCTTTCATCTTTCCTAATTCTTTCACAAACCAATTTTCCTTTATTAGTGAATCTTCTTCTCTTTTCTATTTCCACCGATGTAGATCTATTGAATACTCATCGACGAATTTATAAAGAATAGTATTTTCACCCGTTTCTTAGAAGTTTATAGTAATGATTAATTTTATTTGTTTCAAAAATATGGTATATATATATATATAAAAATATTATCATAATTATTTTCAGATGTACCTTTCAAATATAAAACTAAAAAAATTAGAGTTAATTGTGTCAAAACCCTAAAAGTTAAACTACCTAAGTTACATAACAGTGCAGCAAATAGTGCAGCTGGGAGAGCAAAATTACATAACAGCCCCTTTCCTGCTTAGGAAATGATTTATGGTCGACCTATCATAGCTTTATAGGTTAGAGCTAAAATAGTTTTAAAGATAATTGGTGGAATTGGTAATGATTAACTTATTCCCCACAAAAAAGAAAATCACAGCAAAGAAAGATCTTCATTTGCATGTAGGAGAGAGACAAAAAGTTTAAGTGAAGGTTTGTCTATAAAAGCAAGTTAATGGGTAATTCTTTTCATAGTCTGTAATACAAAAGTTACAAACATAAACTTGAAAAAACCTTAACGTTTGGAACAAGAAGACGGGCTAAAACGTATCGTTTACAAATTAGCTATTGTGGATATATGATGCATTGAGTAGTGCAGTTTAATAAAGACTTTTGGATATCCACATTCGAATAACTTTTTCTTGCTAACGAAAAATAGCTTGCTAAGTTAGCAAAAAAAAAAGAGCTTGCTAAGTTGTTTGTAACACTACGTTTGAGTAATGCCAAGGAAGCTAATCAAATTATTGGATAGCTAGTGAAAATGTTGAATGGCTTATTAAATTGTTGGATAGCTAACTATAAATAGGGAAATTGCCAGAAATAACACTTTCAAGATACAATTTTTCAATTTTACACTAACCAACTTTACCATTAAAATTTTAATAGTCAAAATACTATTAGAATTTAAGGTTTAGGGTTTTGGGTTTGGGATTGATAGTTTAGGGTTTAGGATTTACTTTTTAGGGTTTAGAGTTTAGGGTTTAAGGTTTAGAATTGATATTTTAGGGTTTAGGGTTGATTTTTAGGGTTTAGGTTTACCTTTTAGGGTCTAGAGTTATTATTGATGTTTTAAGGTTTAGGGTTAATATTTTATTTAATATTTATTTTATATATATATAAAGAACAAAGATATAAGAATCTTTTATCCTTTAATAAAATATGTATTTTTGAAAATGTTCATTTGTTGATGGTAAACATGAAAATTGGTACCACCAAAGTGGTATAATTGAAATTCTCCCACATAAATATTTAACTGAATACAAAATATAAATGGTAGGTTTATTACATGGTAAAATATATAAACCTCAATAAGTGGATAACTAATAAAAGTTGGGACTCGTTACTAGAATAGGGAGTTCGATAACGTAGTCATGTAAAACATCCACATTTCGGTTACAACTAGAGTGTGTAAACAACTCTAAACTAGAGTGTGTAAACAACTCTACTACAAAAATCTAAGCTTCAGTATAAAATGTTATACATTCAACCACAAGTTATGGTATTAAATACATGGTGTCTGAACCCAAATCTACATTTATACTAGTTAACCATTTAAGTTGAGACAACATAAATAACATGACCAGAAAGTCTAATGCAAACACATCAACCGAAAATAATTGAGTATGTTTAAAATTACAAGAAAATACGTCAATACAGAAAATATTTTGGAGCTGCATCGTCATTGGTTTGCTGATACATTACATGGGATGTATGGTGATTAACAATGTTAAGACAGGGTGGTCTGGGGTTCTTCATACATGTTAGTATGGACCTGCAAAACGTTGGTCAAGGATACAAACAAGTATGTAATCTGATAGTAAAGGGTTAAATGAGTTAACAGACCAATGTAACCGTAAAGTCCATCTTTTCTAACCAGCTATTAAAACTTGAGATGCATCACTATTATTAGCCAGCTAAAAACTTACGAGTCAGCAAATTAAATTATTATCAAGATAATAAAACTAGAGGTGCTGTAAAATAAAAACACAATAGCTAACAGTGGCCCTAGCAAGCCAAATTGCATAAGTTTACGTTAACATGTACACAAACCGACTGGAACCAGAATTGGAGATAGCACGAGAGACAAATTTTTACAGTGTCTTTACCACCTGCAGTTGTATCCGCAGAGGAAGTAGGTGGGGGGGGGGGGGG
>CAKOAT010066266.1:429108-453898 GCA_932364175.1 Eruca vesicaria subsp. sativa | reverse complement strand
ATTTTTTGTTAACAAGTATCCAAACCAACTAGAACAAGAGTTGGAGTTAACTAGCACAAGAGAATAAATTATATGTTCCAGCTGCTTTTGCATCTCCATAGCGACCAGAGGGGCCAACTTCAACGGGCTCTTGACTCAAACAAATCTACGGGGGTATATGATTACCCAATATTAGTAATTTGGAATCAGATGTGTGGATATCAAACATGAACTTACATTGCTAGTATGTAGTATATCATGGTGATGAACCGCAAGGCACGCATCTACTTCACTATGATCAACTGCCTTGACATAATGAATCGACCAACACGCCCTGAGAATGATGGTTTCTCATCAATCTCAGCAAGATTCCTCAATAGAGACCCAGATACCTAGTGGTTCTTCACCAAGCGCGAACAACCTCTCGGCGGTAAGGAGATGTGAGGTTGTTTCTGTGCCTGACTCAATGAATTTTTGGACAAGAGAATCAGAGAATGAAGTTGAAAATTAGAGAGAAAAAAAAGACTTCAGATTCGCAGAGAAAATAGAGAGTTTAAATTTGGAAACAATATTAGGAGAAGGGATGGATGGGGTTGAGTAATAACAAAAAGAAAATTGCTTCTCAAGAAGATAACGTGAATGATTGGGTTTTCTGAACAAATCTAAAAAAGAGATTTATTTTGCAGATATTTTAAGCTTCTTATATGGTAGTGTTAATAGGGGTAGTAAGATCAATATAAATTATGTAACAGTTCCCAACAGTATAATAAGGCATTTAGCTAATTAGTTATAAGTTTATGTGTAGGAGCTGCAAATACTCAAAAAATTATAATCAGATAAAAATTTATTGATAGTTAATTGACTGAGATTTGATTTAAAATTTAGAAAAATTAGGCCTCATATACATAGAAAATGTCATATTTAAGTGTATACCCTAAACACTATTGCTATTTCTAAACCCCAAGATTACCCCCGCCTCTGCCCTTTGCCCTATGCCCTACCCTTACCCCTATCCTTATCCTTGCCCAAACCTCTCTCTCTCTCTCCCCTTAAAACTTCTTACCAAATAATAATTTTCTTTCTTTCTCTTTCATCTTTTCTAATTCTCTCACAAACCAATTTTCCTTTATTAATGAATCTTCTTCTCTTTTCTATATCCACAGGTATAGATCTATTGAATACTCATCGACGAATTCATTTAGAGTAGTATTTTCACCAGTTTCTTAGAAGTTTACTATTATTTGAAGGTTCTAAGAGTCCATGGTGTTCTTCCGTCAGTTTCTTCTTGTGAGTCCATGATTCAAGGTTGTAAAATCACATGGGCGTATGGATGGACGGGTTCTTCCCGTAATTGCTGACCACTACCTGAATCCCTTATTCTACTAAATAGTTTTGTTTATACGATATGTAGTTATTAAATGTTACATAATAGGTTACTATGCTAACTTGATTATTAGCTTGTACATGTTTGATTAGTTGTTATCTAACTTATTAGATGATTTTTTAAATTGGTTGGTGGGTGTTGAGAAAAAGCTAGTGTAACTAATACATGATTTGTTAGATGTTATTAAATAGGTTGTTGTTCTAAGTTAATTGTTATCTCACCGTATGATTGGTGCCAAAACCATAGTAGATGATGATTTGGAGAATTAAGAAACAAATCGATTTATTTAAGAAGAAGATTTAGTTTTAAAATATTGAAAAAGTTAGAAGAAAAAAGGAGATAAATGATAGGTGTGAATCAGGGAAAGAATGAGAAACAAAATAAAATTTTAGGATAGGGGTAAAACAGGAAAATGGTATACAAAAATGTACAGTGAACAAGGATATTTATTGTTTCGGGTAATTTTTTTTAATCTCTCACCAATTTGGATATATTGACCCAATTGTCTCTTCAATTTATCGGTTCATTAAGTAAATTAACAGTTTAATTTTTACAAGTTTAATATATTTTAACAAAAATCTAAATGTTATTTAAATTTCTATATAAAATATAACTAAGGAATAATATACATGTTAAAATAAATAGTCATTATCATATAAATAAAATTTTATTCATAGAAAATATAAAAAATTAACTCTATCTAAGTTTAAATAAAATACTATTAAAATAATTAAACTAAATCAAAAGAAACAAAACATATAATTACATTTGTGGTTTTAATTTTTTCAAACCTATTAAATTAAATTTTAGAATAATAATGTTAAAAATAAACCAAATATATTTTTTGTTTATAATAAAATTAAATTTCACATTATTATATATGCGTATGGTGCTGGGAAACTCCTATGAGAAGTTTTTTTTTTTTTGTCGACTTTTTCATTACTTTGAACGTAATGTACAATGGCTCAATTGTTTAGCCAAGTGATTACATAAGATCTATTACTAATTCTAGCATCCTTGGCTAATTTGTCAGCAACATCTATTAATATCCTAGGTACATGTTTAAAGTGATAATTACTCCTTGTTGCAAGTTCTGCTATGTCTTTTACCACTCCCATCATTTCCGGATGACATATATCTTGATTTTTCCTGTTACCTGTCCTGCAAGTAAGATTATTCACCAGCTTCAAACAATCACTAAGAAAGTACACATTAGTATAGTATAATCTATGGAGTTGCTGAACTGCCGACCACATTGCCATTGCTTCTGCTACCAATGGGGTACTGGTAGGATTCATTGTAGAGCTTCCTTTGAGAATTTGAGTGCCTTGTCTGCTATATAAGGACCACCCTATACCAATGTTATCCATTGGCGTCTTCCATGAAGCATCTACAATGCAATATAGCTGTGTGTTTTGTGGAAGGACTTCTTGCACTGTAGTAACTGTAGAAGATGAGGCAGTTTGACCTGTCTCTTTATTTAGTAACAGTGCTTCCTTCCATGTCTTTGTATCCATAAACGCCGCATTGATGATTTGAATAATATGATCTCTCCTGTTTTCAAAAACAATTTTGTTTCGTGCCTTCCAAATTCTCCATCCAAGGAAGAAAGGTAAGCTATTTGTTTTGTCCTTTGAAATTCTGTGAAGGCAGTAAAGCAAGAGATCATATAAAGTGCTTGATTGACATAATTGGTTGATATCCTGTTCGAGAGAAATAGACCATATTTCCCAAGCTACCCGACATTGGATCATCATGTGGTCTATTGTTTCTATATCTTCACCACAAACAGGACACAAATCATATGTCACACATCCTCTTTTTTTGAGGTTCTCTATCACTGGGAGACCAATATGAACCGCTTTCCACCAAAACATTTTAATTTTGGGTGGAATATTAACTCCCCATAATTTGGTAAGCAAATTGTTACGAAAGGATACCTGGGGATTGTTAGACAACTGGTCTGATTGCGTTTCCATATCCATCTTTCTTTGCAGGTAATAGCCAGTTTTGACTGTATAGGTTCCTGTCGTCCCTAAACTCCAAGACAGAGTGTCTTGATGTCCTGAATCCATGGGTCTTATTTGTAAGATTTTGTCCGCATCCTCTTCTCTGATCAATCTTTTTATTTTTGCGATGTCCCATATTTTAGTACCTGAGATAAAAAGATCATTCACCATCATCATTGGATATATCTCAGCTCCCGGACCTGTTGGGGACATGGCAGTATCTCCATGAAGCCAATTATCTTTCCAAACTCTAATATTGGCCCCATTTCCTACCACCCATTTAATTCCTCTGCTAATAAGTGATTGGGTTTGGATAATGCTTCTCCATGCATAGCTAGAGGATGGGTAAGCTTTGCTTCAAGAAAGCTTGTTTTTCTGAAATATTTTGCTTTATAAACTCTCGAAAGGAGAGAAGTAGGATGGTTCATAAATCTCCAAGCTTGTTTAGCAAGGAGGGCTATGTTAAAAGCAAGCATATCCCTAAATCCTAACCCTCCTTCTTTTTTAGAGGCTGTGATCTTATCCCAGGCAATCCAAGGAATTGATCTCCTATCTAGATTGGCTGACCACCATAAATTTCGCATAGTTTTTGTGATTTCCTTTAGTATAGTTTTTGGGAGCAAGAAACATGACATTGTATAGGTAGGCAATGCCGTTATTACCGCTTTCAATAATATTTCCTTTCCTGCAGGAGATAAAAATCTTGTATACCAACTTTCAAGTTTGTTCTTTATCCTTTCGGTAATATATTGGAAAGTTTCTTGACGATTTTTACCTATTGTTTCTGGTAATCCTAGATACTTTCCAAAACCCCCAATTTTAACTATACCAAGGAGATTAATAATGTTATCTTGAGTTTGTTTAGGAGTACCTTTTCCAAAGGATATGGCTGACTTAGCATAGTTTATTTCCTGCCCTGATGCTCTTTGGTAAGTATGAAGAATCTGAGCTATATTTCTTGCCTCTTCCTCCGTAGCTTTGCAAAATACCAGTGAATCATCTGCAAATAATAGATGAGAAACAGGAGGACCACTTCTCGAAGCCTTAAAGCCATGTATCATTTGTTTCTGAATACTCTGTTTGATCAATCTTGATAATCCCTCAGTACAGATAATATATAAATAAGGAGAAATAGGATCACCTTGTCTTAGACCTCTCCGAGGTTTGATGGTTCTCGATTGCTCTCCATTGGTCAAAATAGAATAGGAAACCGTAGTGATACATGTCATGATCCATTTTCTCCATCTCTGGCAGAATCCCATCTTTTCCATCACTGCATCCACAAATCTCCATTCCACTTTATCAAAAGCCTTAGCTATATCCAGCTTAAGGGCCATGAATTTGTTTTTAATATTTTTAGTATTTAAGGAATGCAGTAACTCATGGGCTATAAGAACATTATCTGTAATAAGCCTACCAGGGATGAAGGCTGATTGGTTTTCGGTTATGATTGTATCCAACCATGGCTTGATACGCTCAGCTAATATTTTAGAGATAATTTTATATGCTACATTAGCTAAGCTTATAGGTCTGTAGTCCTTAATAGTTGCAGGGTTTTCTATCTTAGGTATTAGACAGATATGAGTCTGATTTAGCCTAGGGTCTAAGTGGTTATTTTCAAAGAAATTCTGTACAAAAGAAAAGACACCTGTTTTGATTGTCTCCCAGTGTTGGCGATAGAATGCTGCTGACATTCCGTCTGGACCAGGCGTCTTGTCTGGATTCATAGCAAATACTGCCTTTTTAACTTCCATCTCAGTGACAGGTTCTGTTAAAGCTGTATTGATTTCCTCAGTTACGGTTCGTGGAATACCTTCCATAAGAGTTGAAGATATCATACTTCCAGCACTAGAAAAAAGACGAGTAAAATACTGTTCAATGTGTGAGAATGTATCCTTAGCCTTTTTGTAAACTTTTCCTTTCTCTTCTTGTAAGAAAATAATTCTGTTGTAGTTGCGTCTTTGTTTCATCTTGGCATGGAAGTATTTCGTGTTGCGATCTCCTGCTTGCAACCAAAGAACCCTGCTTTTTGTTCTCCAGTACTCCTCCTCCAACCTGTATTGAAGTTGTAATTGAGCTTTGAGATTAGTAAGATTAACATAATCAATGCAAGGAGAATCGTAAGCATCTTGAATATCCTTCTTCAGATTGGAGATGATCTTCTCTGAGTTCATATTATGCTTACTTCTCCATTTTGATAAAGCTTTTCGACAATTTCTGATTATAGTATCCATATCTCCTATCAAAACTCTATTTTCTTCTTGGTTCAGAGCCTGCTCAATTACTTGCTTTACATCAGGATATAATCTCCATCTAGGATCATATCTAAACATTTTAGGTTTCTTCCATTTACCACCCTCAGTATCAAGCAATAAGGGTCTATGATCAGATCATATCCATGGGAGTAATGTAACCGTAGCCATGGGATACTTCTCTAACCAATCACAATTAGCTAGAACTCTGTCAATTCTAGTCATTATCGAGTACTTAGATCTTTTACCAACCCATGTATACTTCCCTCCTATTGTCTTAATATCATGAAGTCCTAATGTTGAAATCATTTGGTTAAAGAGGGAAAAGGAACCAACAGACCTGATTAATCCTCCTTGTTTCTCCATTCTATTTTTTATGTCATTGAAATCTCCCACCAAAATCCTTGGTTTGTTCTGTAAAAAAACCTGCATACTCTGATTTTATCATATCAACCCATTGCTCTTTTCTATATTTAACATTAGGATTTCCATATATATAAGACAACCACATTACATTAGCTTCATCTTCTATAGTCATATGAGTGCAATACAACGATGGGTTATCCAAAAAGCTTATCTTAACCCTATCATTCCAAAAAAATGCTGCACCCCCACTACTACCATTTGCCGAGATTACAAAAGAGTTCTTATAGTTCAAGTCTTTCGCAAGCTTCTGTACAACAATATCAACATTCTTGGTTTCCACGAGAAGCATAAGATCAGGACTAAAGGATCTTTTAATATCCTTTAGATGAGGAACTGTCAAGGAGCTTCCCAGACCTTGGCAGTTCCAATGCAGAAGCCTCATGGGTGATCTTGCGGTTTGAGGAGAACCGCCAAACCATGGTCTGGATGTTCTGTCTCAAGTCGCTTTGATGAGGAAGGTATTGGATTCTCTGCATCTTCCATAGATTTTCTCTTAGTTCCATGCTCATGTTGAGTGACAGTTGGATCTTCCTGAGGAAGTGAAGTCGTCTCTCTTCTTTGTTGAGCTTGGTTTCCTTGAATTTGGATCAACTGCCCAACTGTCGCTTCTGAGTTATCATACTGAGTAGTATCAGTATACATAGGAAGCACTGAGCCCGATGGTTCACCAACTTCTTTTATCGTCTTGTACTCATCTATAGCATCTTTCCTCTCTTGAACCGTCATATATGGATTGGTTCCTATGTCCATAATTAGCTCATACTGTCGTTGACTCATGTTAGCAGCTTTACTACATACATCATAAGCATGTTTAAGGCTTCCACAGAGCGTACAGAACTTCTGAAGTCCTGAGTATCTGAAGTCAAGTAGAACTGGAGGCTTGTTCTTAATTATCTCAATCGATCTTGTGAGCGTGATAACGTCATCAACATCAAAGAGAATATTTGCCCAGATTTTTTCCTCTCTATTATTCCTTGGCTCTATTATAGAAACCTCAGCTACTTGACCAAGCTTGGAAGCAATGCTATAAAATATCCCCTGTCGACGATAAATATTAGGAAGATTGTAGATTCGAACCTTAAAGGGAATCTGCTTGAGAAAAGTCGGATAGCTCATGTTTGACCATCTATCAAGAGCTACAATCCATCCTCTGTAGTTGTAAGGTTGTTTCTCTAAGACTGTGAGAAGATGATGCTCAGATCTGAAGTATAAATTGACTGTTTCATCATCGTTTATCTGAGATTCAACTTTCCCTACCAATTGCCAAGTCCTAGGGAGAGTTACTTTGATTCCTGATGGATTTTGATGCGCTGGGTTTAATCCTTTCGCTACCAAACATAGACGGTGATCCTTCTCAAACTCCTTTTGTGCATCTTCATGTACCGTCCATTGAGTTTGATCAGCTCCTAAATCAAGATCTTGAAGAGCTTTCCAGATGACGTTTATGGGGTCTGCTTGTTCATAGTACTGCTGATTAGGGTCTTGATCATACTCTTCACTTTGCATGTTGATAATTTTTGGATTTTGATCAAGATCAAATTGTTGACTGATTTTTCTCCTGGAGATTCTAGAATCGCCTAACGAAGGGTAGAGAGAGAAAGTTTTCCTTAGTTTGAAGCTTTCTTATTCCTATGAGAAGTTTATTTCAATCAAACTAATTTATTTCTAATTTTATGCATTAATTTTTTTTATTTTATCAGAAGGTAGAATCTATATATATAAAGTTTAGTTTTCTCACTCAAGGTAAGGACACGTCATCAATTGCTGAAACCTGCGAGTGCCACATGTCCAAAACACAAATCCACTGCGTTTCATTGAAATTCATGTTAACATGGTTTTTATTTAATTTGGGCCTTATATCTGTTCAACTCGGCGAGCCCATTAATGAGTTTCTCTAATTGTGAACGCAGGTTTGACCGTCGTTTTCGATTAGCTTTCGTTCTCCACCGCTCAGTGTCGAAACAGAACCAGAGTTCTTAGAAAGCTGATTCAGCTTCTTTCTTGCGCTCTATACCAGTTACAGGTTCTCCATCTTAAAGTCATTCTTAAATCATCACCCACTATCTATCTTCAATGCGATCTTCATGCAAGGCGGTGGAACTTTTGATTATAAAAGGGTAAGCTATCCTTTGATCACAATTATCTTCTCATTCCCTCTAAACAAGACAGTAAACTTATATCCATAAAATGGCTAACGCAGCGATCTTCCTTTTCAGACGATGCTCCTCTACTGTTCAAGTCTGGTATCCGAGGCATCGGAGAACTCATGGAAGTCGAGATGTTGCTGCTTGGTTCCCAGGTTTGTTCTGTTTCTCCGCTGGAGTTCAACAGCAGAAGGCGCCATTCCAAGAGACATGTACTCTATCTATTATATGTTCTGATTCAGATTGTTGATTGATACATTCAGTAAGAAAAATTGTTTTAGTTTCTCTTCAAGTTAGTTAGTGCTTTCAACTGTTGTTTACGGTTGAAGGTCAAGGGAATCTGTAAAAAATTTTGTTCATATGCTTCTGCAGCAAAAGCTCCTGCAGTGCTTCGATCATCAAGATGTGTGTTTTGTATTTTTAGGTCATGGGTTTCCTGCAAGTACTCCTCTATAAAACAGCATCACGAATTGAGGGTTATTCTCATTCTTTAGGTGTACCTGAGAAATTAGAGAACCGACCAGTTGGTGAAGAAGATTAAAGTCTTAACATAAAACAATAAATTTGATTTCTGCAGTGGAATCTCTAGACGAGGTTTATGATTCTGAATTGAGTTTTTCCATGAGCATCTTTTATTTTGCACAAGGCATGCAAGTTTTTCATGAACATCTTACTTACTCAGCATTGTATAAAATGTTGAAAACATGACCTGTAATTTGGTCCTTTGTGATTCGTTGAACCAACCTATTGATTTTCTTTCAACCTCTGCCTTTTCCTAAGCTAAAACCTTATTTTGGCATTTTTCAGATTTTTAGGAACCTCTGCCCGGAACATGGAAGACCTTGACGGTACACCGAGACTGATAGCTAGCTTCCATTTTTAGAGAATACACTTTCCCCTGCAAAAATTTTCTTTTCCTTTTGTGAACTAACCCCTCAAGAAAAAGAAAAAAAAATACACAATCGTATCCATTGGTTACATAATTTATCTATTCTCTGTGGATTTGAAAGTTCATTTTTTTGGTTTAGGGAAGAACTTGATAGTAGCTTTATCTGCAAAACTGGTGCCGGAAATATGTTCCCAGAGCTCTATTTATTGATTTCGAGTCCACTATTATCAGTGAAGTCCATAAGGGAACTTTTCCATCCTGAGCAGCTAACCTCTGGGAACAACTTGGTCGAAGACAATTATACTGGTGAGGAAACCATTCATTATCTCTTCTTCTTACTGATTCTTCAATTGGTGATTAGAAGTTATGTTGAGTTTTGATGAGAACAACATGCATGAAGGAACATAAGGTTGGTAATGATTAATCTGGCGAGCCCGCCAGCAGCACGAAGAAAGGAGCAAAATGCGGTGGCGACGGAATAAAAGCAGATACACGTGTCACACATGATGATTTTGACGTAAACGTTTTTAGGATTCTGGTGGGATGTAAGCATAATGTTAGTAAAGGAGTAAGTTATAGGGCTTAAATATTTGGGATACATTTTCTGATAAACGGGAAAACCTTTTTCAGTTCATAGCTTTTATCTATCATATTCGTTAGTGACAAAACACTCGAGGTGTTATTTCTTTGTGGTAATTATTTTCTACCTTCTAGATCACTGCCTAACCTTATTTTGGTCTTTCATATTTTATTATCTGTATTCTTATAACTTTATAGAAAGGTTGGTGATATTTTTTAAAAAACTTTGGGAAGAATATATACTTTTGAAATTCTTATTTGGTGTTCTAAATTTATAAATCCTCTGATAAACAAAAAAGGATGTGTATTATACATAAACTAAAATATGATTAGAAAACTGCAAAACTCTATCCAAAATGGCTGTTGAGTTTCTTGAACTGCATCAGTACTTATCAAAAGTTTGTGTCTTCTCTAAGATTTCTTACCTTGAATTTTAAAAAAAAAATGTATTCAACAATAAACTATCTAACATCACAAAACCGTTTTTAGGAAGAAATGTCTTCATCATCTACATTTACATGTATGTTAATTAATTATAATAGTCCACTTATATAATTTAACTATGTATATATATATATAAATATAAAATATCTAATAAATGAAAAAATAATTTCATTCAACAATAAACTATAATCAATATAGTCCAATTATTTACAAGAAAATAATTGTAAGGACTATATTTTATAAGTTAGCCAGTAATATATATTTCAAAATTAATCAATAATGTTGATATATAATAATACATATAAGATTATAACAGAGATGTTATAAATAGCAACAATATTTTTATTTTATCTATTTTAAATAGTTTAGTTATAATGAATAAGTTATCTACTTTTTATATCATGTATATCATTAGTTTTAAGAAACAATGTGTAAAAATAATTTCATTCATAAAGATATATTTAACTGCACCAAAATAACTTCACTATACTTAATTTAATTCAAACGACTGTAATATATACTACACTTAATCGACTGTTTTAAGAAAATCTATGTGATTTATTGTTTCAGTTAAAATAGAATAAACATTGAAGAAAAATAATTGTAATTTTAAATGTATAATACTGAATATTTAAATTGTTGTTAAAAATTTGTGCCAATGCTACTTTTAGTTAAAATAAATCAAACATTTAAAATAAATTTGTATTAATATTGTATTTAATCGCCCGCCCTACTACGGGCTTAGCCTAGTATAGAATTATTTTAACTTTAGATTGGTACAATGATGCTGCTTTGATTGCAAATAACAAGACAATAATATTGGTACAACGATTTTTTTCCGTCCACTGGTTTCCAAAAGACACGAGGAATGCATTTATAAGAAGTCTGCGAAGATAGTAGTAATAAACTAATGATGGACAATGGTGGTGGTTGCACTCAGAGACAGCTCAAGGTGATCATGGGTCCTTGAGAAAAGTAATTTGTAAATCTTTTATATATATAACTAGGATAAGGTATGCGTCTTGCGCATGGTAAATATATGTAACTAAAATATAAAATTTTAGTATTGACAAATTTAAAATTTACATATACTTGTTTTTATATGTATTTGAAATTTTAGAATTTTAGATTATCTATACGTACGCATGGTAAATATATGTAATTAAAATATAAAATTTTAGTATTGACAAATTTAAAATTTACATATACTTGTTTTTATATGTATTTGAAATTTTAGAATTTTAGATTATCTATACGTAGGATCAGAAAAAATTATAATTAGAACTGTAGATCAAAACTTAGAATTTAGTGGACCCGACTTTATATATTTTTTCACTTTTCAGTGTTCGGGTGATGGGAAATAAATGGAGTGTCACTAGGCTTAATTGGTACATAGGGTATTAGTAAGTTCTCTAATGCTTTCTTAAGAAGCAGTTGGTAAAATATATGCATTTAAAATATATAAGTTTCAAAAATAATTTAATATATTTTATTTATTTTTCTAATAATATTAGAAAATTATATCTTTTACAATTTAAAAGAAATTAATTTTATAAAAAATTAAGTTAAACTTTTTAAAAAATTTAAAAACAATATTTTAAGTTTTAAAATACAAATAAACAATTTAAAATTAGTTATGGTCATGATTTAACATAACCATAATGAGTTAAAAATTAAAAAAAATTTAAAAATTAACAAATTAAACATTAACTCAGTTTTATATCATGATTTAACAATTTAAAAACTAATTATGGTTATGAGAAGTTTACGTTCACGTGTCAATCCTATTTATCTTCAATTTTTTTCTCTTGTTGTGTTTTTTTTTTTGGTTATTACTCGATATAAATATTTATTTTGGTTATTACTCTATATAAATTTTTATTTTGAAGTTTATTCTCATTTTGTTTGTTTGTTTTGACTTGCGATTTAGAAAATACTTAACATTCAAAATAATTAAAGAGATACATACTTAGGTTAAGATCTGCACTTTATGCACAATAAATATTTTATATTTTATATTTCTTTTTTATATTTTTCTGCATATTATAAAATAATATATATATATTAAATAACTAAGAAATCAGTTACTATTATGTAATAAATTGGCGTATGCATATAAATTTAACTATCACTCTTGCTTATTCGCAATTAGGGTAAATAAATAAAAATAATCAATCTTATATATTGTATATGATATATAATTAAATTTAAATGATATAAACATATTAATATAGCACACTTTTAATATGGATATTTATTAAATGAGGTTTCTACTCATATGATTTTATGATTATTTTCATATTTGTGTAACAAAACTTCACACCAACAATTTTTTTTTTTAATTTGAGATGTTTAGTAGTTTCAATAATTTATAATCATTTAAAAAAAAATTGAAATATTTCAAAATGAAAATATTAAATTTTCAATATATGTTCAATGCAAATATCAAAATATAAGTATGTATTTTCATACGATGTATAGTTTAATTAAAACGATATGAAGTATATATAATTTAAAATTATTTCTTCATATGGTCTTATAATCATTATATTTTAATATAGAAAAAAAATTAATACCTTGATCCTAAAATTTTATGTGAGACTTTTAGCAGTTTTAGTAATTTATACTTATTATAAAAAATTCGAAATATAACATACACAAAAAAAATCTAGATTTTTATTATATGATTAATGTAATTATGTAATTTATTTTAATAATAAAGAAATAAACAAAATAAGAAAAAGTATACAGATTGTTATCAAATCTTTATTGTTTAAAATCATTAATTGTCATATATATATATATATATATATATATATATATATATATATATATATATATATATATATTTTAATCACATTAGGTAATTCTGTAGGTTTTATTTAAGGAAAGCATGCGAAAAATAAATATTTGATATATGCGACCAACTATAGCCTACAAAATATTATATTGCTAAAGAGTATAAATTTTAGAGTATACATTATATCACATGCTCTAGAATCCCTGAAATTTGAAATAGTAGCCAAAGAGCTATGCCACATAGCATTGGGGTTATTTTTAATTATTACAAACTTAAGGTTACAACTTTTTAAATGATTCTCAATTAATATCTAAGGGATTATAGACAACTTCAATTTTTGGACCCTTATTTCTAATTTTTTTTTTGAAAACTAAACCCTCATTTCACCTTATTTACAAAAATTAAAATTGGGCCTTATAGTCCATGCTTTCTTGCTCAATGCCCTAAGCCGGCCCTGATTGCACGCATGACCATAACATGTGCATATGGTTAATTTAGAATTGGAAGTTTGAGCTATTGAGTGTATGGCAACGTTCAGTCGCGATGTTTCGGTTCAAGACGGTAAACCATCTGAAACATATAATTTCTTTGACAATTGGCTATTTTAGAGCATGATTAACCATGGTTCTTAAATAGATTCTTAAAGGGTGTATTCCACGGATTTTATAAAAACTGTGTCTTCTGCATCTTTTGTAAGGGGCAATTTTAACTTGGTTCTTGCACTGTTCGTGGATCCCACTGACACATGACAGTCTGCAATTAGTTGATTTTTTAATTTTTTTTATCAATAAATAAACATATAAGAATACGTGCAGGGTTAATCCTGCTCTTAATTGACAGCCTAAAAGCTCATGGTTTATGAACCTGATATCACTCAAATTATCCGAAAGAATTAATTACTCTCTCAAATAAGAGGTACAATTGTAGTACTTAGGGATCGAATCCACAGAGACTCTAGGATTACACAATAAATTATAATAATTAAACATAGGTAGACTGGAAGTTGGTTTAATGATTTAAAACAGTAAATAAATGAGGTGAGCAAGGCAGTTGCTCAGATGATTGAATTGAGGTTGCTAACAAGATTGAAGATAGCTAGATCTAGGTAAACTCTTAGATATGATAAGTAAGCAATTTATGGTTATAAAGGGGTTATGAATATCAGTTGGTCTCGAACTCAAACTTATTAAATTATAACCTATCAACTTTCGAATGCATAGATTATCTAATGCTTCGATCTAGGAATCCAACGTTCGTATGCGAGTCCTAAGGGAGTATCAATCGATGTTCCTTTTGGATTGTCGACCGATGTCTGGTATTGACTATCGATCGATGTATCCTATGGGGTGTCGATCGATAATAATTCTAGAAAGCTATAGCGAATGAGTTTAATGTGTTCTCTAACCACCTAGATCAACTTTCGTATGCACCTAGCTAATCATATCATACTAGTCTTATTCAGAAAACATGCCAAGCTCTTACTTGTACAAACCAATCCTAAGATATAAATAGATGAAGAACTAATTAAGTAACCCTAATAACAACATATATTTAGCAAACCATGAATCAACTTTTGAAGAACCCTAAATCTAACAAGAAAACTACTCAGACATATTCATAAGAAACATAATGATGGTCTGAATAATACTGCAATAGAATAATAAAGAGACAAAGTAGAGTAAAGAAACAAGGGAGTTCAAGATCTTCCCTCTCTCAAGGTGTTCAGATCTCTCTCTCTCTCCAATCCAAAGCTCTCTCTCTATACAAAATTAAGCATAGCCGTCAACAATGGCTTAGAAAATAGTAAACTAGGATTTTAGGTCGTACAGGGACATTATTGTAATTTGTGGTAACTCCTGGACCAAAATCAGTCATAAAACATACCCGGCCCGTGTTCTGGGATCCCCATCGCTCGACACCAAGTCTGTTGCATCGATTGATTCTTCTTTATCTTCTCGACAGCTTTCTCTCGCGAAGCAGACTGACCACTCTTCAGTAAAACATGCATAACTTCTTCTACAGGATGATGATTCACTTCAAACCGATGGAATTGGAAAGCTAACTCGAATTTCTATCTTGTGTCAAACTATGGGCTCAATCTAACGGTAGGAAAGTATCCATCCATAGTTAAACCTCTGATACGTCTGTGCAGTTCTCCACTCAAAGAGCTCCAAAAGACACCAAAATCACCATATTTATCCAGAACGTACCTGGACCTTTAAATACTCTAAATATATTCCAAAACATAATCATTATATCTTAAAACACTTATATACCATGGCTGAAAGTGGATAAAATCCATGGTATATCAACTCCCCCAGACTTACCCTTTTGCTTGTTCTCAAGCAAAACAAACATGCAGTCTCTCTGAAAGAGGTTTGAAATCGCAGGGACTCACAAAATATTTAGTTTACTACTATCACCTCTACTATGTTACAACCACATCAAATAAGTGCTAACCTCAGAGATACTTTATACACCAAATTTTCTAGATTAGCAACCAAATCCAATCTACTAGCAACTTAGCAAATACTAGCTTGACTCACCCCTCTACTAACCTCATTTCTTACATAAAATAAAGTGCAGACTTTACCTCGGGAGTATCGATCAAATGATACTTGGACTCTTACCCCATCAGGTATCTGAGTAAACAAATAATCGTATTCTGGTTTCTTTTCTCCCTATATCCCTCTTCTTTGGATCTTTTCTAATTCAATGCCAGTGAACTACGACAAGTACTAATTCCTTTCATCTTGCCCACCTTATTAATTTTTATTTGACAAAGTGTAGGCGAATAATGGGGTCATCGTTAATGTACCTACCCCTCGCTTTCACAATGTGTGATCATTCCTTTGAATTAGAATAGTGGGGTCATTGGTAATGTACTTACCCCTCTACATCTCAGGAAATCATCTCAATCTTTTCTTTTGTAGATGTTGAAGAGAGGAGAGAAAGAAACTAAAAGTTTACAGACTTATACCTTTCAGACGTGAAGGAGGAATCCGATCCAATGTATACCAAGCCCCAAATCAAGCAAATTAGTCAAATTAGGGTTGGAGGTCAGCTTCGGTTTCTTCAAACTTTCTAAGCAAGTGTGATCTAATGGCATGATGATCCACTTTAGTATCTCCAGTATACTCTGCTGTCAACAAATCTAAGAATGGTGCTATAGTGTAGTAAGATAATAAGCAAACATTTAAAATGATCATAATCCCCTTGACTCAATAAAAACTCTCTTTTTTTTTTCCTTTTTTTTTCTTCTTTGAAAACATCTTAATAAGACTTAAATAAATTAAATATCAGTAAACTTCCCCCCAGACTTAAATTACACTGTCCCAGTGTAACAGTAAGAGCTATGGCGAAAGAAATAAATCATAAGGATTCAATTGAACAAGGCGAATCGAAGTACCTGACCGAACGCGGGATCGATCGATGGAATGGGGGTAGCATCGATCGTTGCTGGTGGTGTACCGTTGATCGATATCAACTGGGTATCGTCGGTTGATAGGTTGGTAATCCTTCTTTTTTCCAAAGAAATACGAGAATCAGTAATAAAAAACAAAAAACCAATTCTAAAATTACCTAATAGTGGGTTGCCTCCCCTCAGCGCTTATTTTTAGTCACCAGCTTGACTGTGATACCATATCAATCGGTAGGCGGCATTCTCAGGCTTATAATTTGCTTATCCGGTATCTCTGCTTTGGCCCAATAATGCTTTACTCTTTGTCCATTTACCTTGAACTCTTCTCCCTCAGCGCTTATTACCACTATGGTTCCATAGGGTCTGACTTCTTTAACAGTAAAGGGACCGCACCAGCGTGAGCGCAATTTCCCAGAAAATATTGTTAAACGTGAATTGTACAAAAGCACCTGGTCATTTGGTTCAAAATGTCTAGAAATGATCTTCTAATCGTGATAAGCTTTTGTTCTTTCCTTGTATAGGTTTGAGTTCTAATAAGCGTGATGTCTGATTTCATCTAACTCAATCAGCTGAACCAAACTCCTCTCCCTAGCAGGCTTGATGTCAAAATTCATCATTTTACGGCCTATGCTGCCTTGTGTTCTAGCTCCACCGGAAGATGGCATGCTTTCCCATAAAGTAGATGAAATGGTGTAGTTCCAAGTGGCGTTTTCAATGCGGTTCATTAGGCCCAAAGTGCATCATCCAATTTTGTAGACCAATCTTTTCATGTTTTTCCAACTGTCTTTTCCAGTATTTCCTTGATTTAATGGTTGAAAACTTCTACTTGTCCGCTCGTCTGAGGATGATAAGACGTAGCTACTCGATGGTGGACTCCATGCTTGAAAAGCAGTTTCTCATATACTTTGTTGATGAAATGAGAGCCTCCATCGCTTTTTACCACTCTAGGAACTCCAAATATAGGGAAAATGATACTTTTGAAAAGTTTCACGACTACAGCAGCATCGTTCATTGGGGAGGCTAGTGCTTCTACCCACTTTGATATATATTCGTCAGCAACTAAGATGTACTTGTTCCCGTACGAAGAAGGAAAATGGCCGATAAAGTCGATGCCCTAACAATCAAATACTTCCACTTCAAGTATGACTTTTTTTGCATTTCACGTCTTTTGCTGATTTTTCCTCTTCGCTGGCAGCAATCACAACGAGCTATATAAGACTGAGCATCGCGAAACATGGTAGGGCACCAGAAACCTGCTGCTTGTAGAATCTTAGATATTGTCTTGAAAGTTGCGAAGTGCCCAGCGTAATCGGATCCATGGCAGTGAAATATAATGTCTGAAATTTCAGTATCCGCGACACATCGTCTATATATTCCGCCGGAGAAGTGTTTGTAGAGGTATGGTTCATCCCAATGATATCTTCTTGTTTCTCTCATAAATTAACTTCTTCTTCTGGTAACATCTGAGTCCTTCTGCCTCGACGTCTGCAGCTAGATAGTTTGCTATATCAGCATACCAAGGCCTATCTGAACTGGTTGCAGCCAACGCACATATCTTCTGTTATAACTATAGTTTGTAGCAAGAATTTCATGACCTTCAAATGAAGAACTATTAACTATTGAAGCCGACAAAAGATTCTTCACCACCATCCACACAGTAAATATGTCAATTACTTTTTCTAAACAGTTCAATGAAACCAAAATAATATTTGTTTCAAATCTATTGGAAAAAATCTACAAAAGAACAAGCAAAATTTTTGCTAGATTAAAAATAAATTGGTAGTCAAATAAACTAAGTGACAGGAAATAAGCAAATCAAAGAAATAGAAACAAAACAAACTAAACAAGCCGATATCGAAGCTGTAGAAGCCTCCAACCATCAGTTTCCAATTATAAAAAGAAATCGGGTGTTTTCGATTAAATACCATTTATTTATCATTTAAAATTGATAACTTTTTTGAACTTTAAATTGATAACTTACAAGGATATGATCACAGGGTTTACAGAGGATTGAAAAGGAAATAAATAACTGAAATTGATCACAGGGTTTTACAGAGGATTAAAAAGGAAATAAATAGCTGAAAACAATCGTTTACTTCTAGAGTCTTTACTCTCCTAGAAGAACCTCCACAACCTTGTCAAGATTTACAACCGACGAACCACGCTTACACTCCGTCGCTTTCTCAGCCAAGCTCCGCCACTCCTCCGCCTTCTCTCTCATTTTCTTACCCTTCTCTCCATCCATCAACTCTCTAACGACAGCCTCAACCTCCTCCCTCCTCACATCTCCACCGATCTCAAGACCAATCTCCCACTCGTCACAACAAAACTTACAATTTGTTTGCTGCTCAGCGAAAAACGGCCAACACACCATAGGAACTCCACCGCAAATACTTTCGAGCGTCGAGTTCCATCCACTGTGTGTTAAGAACCCTCCGACCGCCGGATGAGAAAGGACTTTCTCCTGAGGACACCAACTCGCCAGCATGCTCCGGTCCGCAGTCTCCGTTAAAAACTCAGGGGGAACCATTGATACCTCACCGGCTACTAAGTCTGGCCGTATCACCCACAAAAACTCTTTCCCCGTTGCCGCTAAACCCCAAGCGAATTCAACAAGCTGCTTCGCCGTCATCACAGTTATGCTCCCAAAGTTAACGTAAACAACACTGTTTGGAGCTTTGGTATCGAGCCAATCCATGCACGCCGTCTCTTCTTTCCACAGGTTCGAACCCATTCGTTCGAGTTCACTATCCTCACTAATCTCTTGTTTCACTTGTAGATGGAGCGGTCCAATGGAGTAAACCGGAGGTAAATTAGTTTGCATGGATTGGATGACGTCATGCTCGAGATCGTCGAACGTGTTGAGAATGATAGCAGAAGCACGTTTGGCTCGTTCGGTCTCACGGATGAGGAAGTTGAGCATTATGTCGTTAGGGTTAGTCGTACGGATGAAGCTAGGGATGTCTTTTAGTCTTAGGTTCTTCATCGATGGAATCCAATCTATAGCTGTGTCCAAATGCTCCTTGGTCAAGTAACTCTCATCTGCCAAATCCACTATCATTTTATTAGTAACTCGTTTAAACGTCTAGCTAGCATTTTCTTCATTAAAATAAAAGCACTGAGGCGGAAAAATGCCTATATGAAAACTTTGACCTAATTTTATTTATTGACTAAGGGATCCCCTAGACATTAGTTATTTGTCCAGTGTTATCACTACAATCACGACAATCATTGCTAAAAGAAATTACACGATACTATAATATGATATGGTTTAAGACAAAATACAATATGGACATTTATATTTAATAGTAATTTATATATTTTGTAAACTTTTTAAATTATGTTAATGATTCATACATCATTATTAATTAAAATAAATATATTTAAATATAATATTAGATAATATATATATAAACCTTTTACAAAGTTCAAAATAATATTTTACTCTATTTTTATAATCATACATTTTTATTATAGACAAAAATTTAAAAATTTATACAATTTGTTTAAACAATTAATTTTTTAATTAAATCTATTTGTTTAATTTTAATATCTAATTTTTTAGAAAGTCGACTGAGTTTTATTTTTTTTGATAATTATACATTTTTTATATCACTTTCTAATTTTATATATGTTAATTTAATATATTTTAACTCAAAGAAATAAATGAAAATTTACCTAAGATTATAGTTTAAACATATATGTTTTACTCATAAGTATAATTTAAAATAAATCAAATTATTTACTTTACCTTAATTTTATGTAAAAAAATTAACAAATTATAAAAATTGATATTAACAATTGATATAAAATAATGAAATTTAAATATTAACAAATTTTAGTTAAATATGATTTAAAATTACAAAATTTATTGCTAAACATGGATGTAGGAAAACACTTAAAGCATCACGATGTTGATCGTTTCTTATATGGGGGCATGATTGTTGAAAAAATTGTGTTATAGTTACAGAATAAGATATGTTTGTTGAGTATATATGTACTATTTTGTGGATCCTATGACACGTCGTCACAAACCGCAATTAATTCTGTTTTTATTTTTTTTGTTAGAGAAAATCAAAATTTAAAAAAAAAATAAGAACCCCATGTGAGTTTTTGATATATCGATGCTGTTAGTTACTTGTATATATTTTAGTATTCTCACGTTTTGCCAAAAAAATGTTTTGTCGTGAGCTAGTTTATTTATGCGCCTGCGCTTCAAATATCTTCACTATATATATTTTTTCCTGCTAGCGAAAGGACGTTATAATGTCAAAAATAGAACGTTACGACAAATAACCAAACGTACTATTTTGTTATAAAAAACAAAACGAACGTATTATTTAATTTTGACCAAAAACAAAACGAACGTATTATTTAATTTTGACCAAAAACAAACGTACTATTTTGTTATAAAAACAAAACGAACGTATTATTTAATTTTGACCAAAAACAAACATACTATTTAATTGAATTTAACAATTCATATATACTAAGCTAGGTTTTAGTCGTCTTCTTGCTACCTAAAGTTTGCTACTATTTAATAGCTACTTAATATGATGAACTTAAGTTATGAGCTAGTTCCAACTACGATTTCTCAATATAAAAATCGCTCATAGTCTCCCACCAACTTTTTTATGTCTAGTAAAGTAACTCAATTGATTGCGGATTAGTATATTATAACATCTACTGGCGTGAGAAATCATTGATTTTTAGCATATACTTTTAATTAATCTAACAAATTAAAACCTTTTAATTTTACCAAAAATAAAGTGAAAACCTTTTAACAATGGGAAAACATATTTGTTGTAGGAACCACCATATATACAGTACTGTGCAGGAAATAAAGGACGCGAAGGGTTAAATGATATGATTGTCTAACCAATAATGTTCAATATATATTTTGTACTCGTTCCGCTTGATGATAAATTCAACTGAATGATTGTTCTGTCACTCATTATTTAGGTGTTATAAATTTTTATGCAACGTAATACAACTTGATATTTCTTAGAACTTGAACAGTGCGTTGTAAGAAAATATGTATATCAAACCTCATAAATTATACTCATGAACATGTGGTTTCTTATGGGGTTCTACGTTAAAATAATTACTGTAACACGGATTAAACCATTTATCAAAAGTAATAATAATATACCTTTCAGTGGAGATAACCCTTTCTCGACGAAGCGATGGTAGTGTATATAAGCCAAGAAGCCACAAGCACTTGTGGTCCAGAACAGAACCTCCGGGACACCGAGCTCCTCCGCAGCATCAAGAGTAAAGCTCATACAACCGTCGGACACAATACAGCTCACTGGAGGGACTTCATCTTGGGCGTTGATCCGTTGAAGAAGCTCCTTGAACGGTGCGAGACTATTCTTCATGGTGGACTCGCAAAGGGCAGGGATATCCTGCGTAACGTCCACATCAGTCTCCGGTAGACCGTCAGGGATGGACTCGAACCGGAAGGAAGGAAGCCCGTCTAGGGCGTTGGATCCACGGGACCGGAGGAGACGGTTGTGGTTGTAGATGGTGTTGACAAAGGTTACATAGAAGCCTTTAGCGTGGAGGAGTTTAGCCACTTTCATCATCGGGTTGATATGGCCTTGAGCTGGGTAAGGCACGCAAACTACGTGTTGTTTCCGGGTGGGCGAAACGGCGTGCGATCCCATTTTCTTTCTTTCTTAAGCTGACAGAAAGGAAATAAAAATAGATGTGTATATGTGATTGAACTGGCCAACTGGGCATGATTCTGTTAGCCTTTAAAGGCCTCTATTTATAGTGTTGAACTGGGCATGAATACAGCCTTTAAACGGTAATGAGACGGTGAGAGTATGACCTCATGACTCTCGCACGTGGAAAATCTCCAAAAAAATTGGCCTCGCATGCGAAGATTGACCATATTGGCCGTTTTAGATCTCGAGACCAAGTTGTGTTTTACTTTATTGTAAATATTACAAACCTGCCTTTTTCAAAAGAAAAAAAAAGTTATAAACCAGCCAAAAATATATATTTTTTTTCTATCTACAAGATGGGTTCAGAGTGGTCCGGTGAAATGAACGTCAAACTAGTGGTCCACGATTGAGTGTCGTGTGAGAGTTGATCGATCGGTGGGGTGGTGATCTCATGCTCAAGTTGCATAATTTTCAAACAGGTTGTGCTTCTTTTAGATTTCAGTAACGAGTTTGATATTTGTCCTATCAAGTACTTGAGTATTTTGTCTTTGCTTTTTGTTCAGCTGGTTTGTGAATGATTGCTTTGCTACTATTCTTCTAGACAATTGGTCTTTACCAACATTTCCTAAAAGTTAGACCACTTCTATAACAGAGTTCTCCCCATTAGGGTTCTTAATTAATATATATATTATGTACAGAAGCGGAGGTAATGAAGCAGAAGAAAGATCACCTGATCTCACTATATTTTTAAAATTATTTGTTTTTGTTTTAAAAAAAAATATATTTACTCCACTAAAAAGGAAAATTTGACCTCACAAAAAAATTGAATCCACAAAAATAATTAGAAAACATTAAAATTAAAGATAAATTTTAATTATATAAAAATATATTTATGTTATTTGTTAAACATTTTAATTTGAGTTTAAAATTTAGCAAAAAGATGTTTTAAATTCTACTTACATATTTGTATTAAGCCCAAATTGTATTAGGCCTAAATAATATATCTATGTGTACTTCATAATATCTAAGAAATTTGTTTTTCTATAAACGTGTATATTTAACTAATTATCTCTAAATTTAAGGCGAGATTTGTTTATTTTATAAAGAAAATCCAGAGTAATTTTTCTTATACTTTCTCCTTTGCTTATATTATTTCACGAAAAGAATATTTAGGGTTTATGCTCATGATCTAAATATTTTCAACAGTTAGTTTTACATTTAGAAACAAACTAATCTTTTAATTTATCATATAGAAAATTTCACAGATCAAATTATCTGAATAGAAAATCTTCTTCAATGGACGATAAATTTCTAAAATAAAAAAGGAAATCGTCAAAATATTACAAAATATTATTACGAATCATTTCAGTGACTAATTCTAAGTGATTGTCATATTTGTTTTAATAAAAGAAATATTTCAAAATATAATAAATGAAACTGCGATAAAAAAAAATTCAACCTATGAGTGATCGTACAATATATTTATATTTTCAACAGTTTATAAATTATATTTTAGAAATAAAAAAATTATGACCCCGGTACAAAAGAATTCTTGCTCTGCCATTGATTATGTATATATATATATATATATATATATGTATATATTATATAAATGTAAATAATTGTGGAGTTCACAATTATTGTGGATCCCCATAAATAAGAGTTCTTAGATCATGTTTATTGCATGTTCTTTAAGTTGGATCTCTTAGGATACAGTCCATTGGCTTTTAACTAAAAAAATTAAGGGACATCTCTTAATTCAGGTTCCTTAAGTTGGATCTCTTAGGGTACAGTCTGTTACCTTTAACTAAAAAATTAAGAGACATCTTTTAAATAAGAGATTTAAAAGACGTCCTTTAGTTTTTAGTTAAAAACTAAGGAACCGTACGCTAAGAGACCCAACTTAAGGTACCTACAATAAACATGCTCTTAAAGATTCTTAAAATCCTCTTGAACCCTTATCTATAGGGTTCCACAAAAATTGTGGATCCCACAATTACTTATTTTATTATATAAAACTTGGTTTTCAAAGTTACTAATTAACCTCATCGCGATACATGTCAATTATATATTTAAGATTATGATATATGGTAAATATCAATCTTATATATTAAAACAGAAGTCATGACTTGATTTCATGTGTGATTTTTTAAAAAATGGACTATTACTAGAAAATTATGTTACATTAACTCTCTAATAATATTATCATTGTTATATCTTATAATATGCTTAACAATTTTATTTTGGTAAATTACCCCACACCTTCCAACTTAGTCACGCAAAATATGTCAATAGATATAAATTTAGGAATCTTCTATTATTTATAAGGAAATATGTCAATAATAGTTAAATGCATCCAGAATGTATTAACAAAAATCACAGATTATTAATATGTAATATTTATATACCTTAACAAAATTTACACGTTATATATATTAGATAAATTTATTTCGATGTAAAATTTTAAAATTGTATTGTTTAAAAAAAAAGAAATTGTTTAAAAATTTCCTTTTTAATAAACTTTTTATAATATTAATTTATGAAGCTATAAGTTTAGTTTTTAGCAAAAAATTCTTCGAAGTTTATATTATTTTTGCAAATTAAATTACACTAATATTTAATCAAGCTCTATTTATATTACTTTATCTAAAAATGAAATACTAATCTAACAAACAATAAAATATAGAAGAAGAAACAAACACATGTTTGAAAGTCATGTATAATATAGAAAATTTGAAACAATCTATTTGATTAAAACACTTATTATATAATATTATTATGTTTGAAAAAC
>CAKOAT010066266.1:399370-413241 GCA_932364175.1 Eruca vesicaria subsp. sativa | reverse complement strand
GAGGAAAATATTATTTTCCTCGTAAGAGCCTCGTAAATTTACTTCCACTTTACGAGGAAACGCTTTTCTCGTAAGTTTACGAGAACCTTACGAGGAAAAGATGTTTCCTCGTAAAGTCGAAGTAAACTAGTAGTATTTTTACGAGGAAATGTTTTCCTAGTAAATTTTCCTAGTAATGGCTTAGTTTTCTTGTAGTGATGTATGTAATTGTAGGGTCCACTAAATAGTGTAGAACCCTATCCAAAAGTTCTAAAAACAAAAAAATTTAGAATTTTTGGATAGGATTCTACACTATTTAATGGACCCTATAATTATATATATATATAATACATATATACATATATATGGTTTTAGAACTCCAATGAGATAGAACCTTCATTGGAGATGGTTTAACAACCTCCCACTGCTGGTGAGAAAGAACTTTCCCTTGATTGAGGACGCCAACTCGCAGCATTCTCCGGTGTACCGTCTCCCTTAAAAACTCTGGCGGAACCATGGCCTCTTCTCCAGATACTAAATCCGGTCAGATTATCCCTAAAGAAAGATGATTTTTTTTCTATCTACAAAATGGGTTCAAAATGATAAGGTGAAATAAACATCAAACTAGCTATTAGAGCTCCCCAATGCGAGTATCTATTATTGGAATTCTCAAAATACATAGCAAATTGGGGGTGATCTTACGGCTGGGATGTCCGATATTTGAGTTGGTTTCAGATAGGACCAGTTTGGTCCCGGAAAAATAGGGTAAATCGATTGTTTTCATCTCGTGGAGCTTTTTTGGCAAACTAGAACTGTAGATAATCAAGTACACATAAGAACACCACTGTGGGATTTTAATACAGGTTCACATAAATCTCAAAAAAAAAAAATTATAATAATCTGCTTCTGGTGAAACCGTGTTGTGTGAGTTTTCCACAGTAAAACAGATTCATCACTGTTTTGCAGACCCCATGACACATGGTAGTCCGTAATTGGTTAGAAATTTTAAATCAAACAGAAAAAAAAAATTAAATAATTAAATTGGGAATCACGCTCCCTCACTGATGGAGATACTCTATCGAAGTCAAGAGTGACACCTTAATAAATACTAGGATTTTTAGTAATTTAAACCCTCAACTAAAGATTAATCGTAAAACAAACCCTCAACTAAAAATCTTGTGAAATAAACCCTCATCTTTATGTCCGTTAATGTTTTCGCCCCTCCGTAACTTTTGTCGTTAACTTTTGACGGAGAAACGTTAAATGTTGACGAAAAGGTTACGGAGGGGCGAAAACATTAATGGACATAAAGATGAGGGTTTATTTCACAGAATTTTTAGTTGGGGGTTTATTTCACATGATTTTTAGTTGAGGGTTTGTTTTACGATATATCTTTAGTTGAGGGTTTAAATTACTAAAAATCCTATAAGTATTGATTATTTAGTAATTTTATGACCGATTTTACTGTTAATACAAACTCACTTTTTTTGTCAATGAGATCTCGCATTCCTTCGGTAAATCCAACTTATAGCTATTCTTGTTTTCATGTTCGCTCTTTCACAAAAAAAACTTGTTTTGAGATTAATGTTTGGTTTAGGTTTTGCATTAGTCAATTCGTACAAAGGAACAACCTAAGACCGGAGTTTAAAATTCAGGTATCCGATCTTCATTTTGGTGAAGAATCCACATTAGCTCAGACAACAAATTAAGTGAACCAACCTCCGTCAATTCGTTCTTTTTTCTCTAACAAATCATCTGAGTGTCTCAATACTATGGTAAAATCTACCTCAGCATGTTCATCTTTCAGTGGTCGTCCTACAAGGACAGCGACTTTAATGCCATTTTCAGTGGCTACATCACTCAAACCAGTCACTCATGTATTTCCTTCCGACCCACCAACCAATCTTAGAAAGACAAAAGGTAACTAAAATATCACTTATCCTAATTTAAGTTATAGATATGTTAGAAGCGTTCACTGAACCACCATTCTACACATTAACTGTGGTATTATTTTTGTATTTATTATGTTTATGTTAAAATTAGTAGGTTCTCTTTTAGCATTGAGAGACTGAGATGATTTGTTAGAGAAGAAATAACGAATTGACGGAGATTGGTCCACTTGATTTGTTGTCTGAACTAATGTGGATTCCTCACCAAAATGAAGATCGGATACATGAATTTTAAACTTCGGTCTTAGGTTGTTCCTTTGTACGAATTGACTAATGCAAAACCTAAACCAAACATTAATCTCAAAAACAAGTTTTTTTTTTGTGAAAGAGCGAACGGGAAAACAAGAATAGCTACAAGTTAGATTTACCCTCCTTTGAGGTCTCACTACCAAAGAAAAGTGAGTTTGTATTAACAGTAAAATCGGTCATAAAATCACTAAATAATCAATACTTATAGGATTTTCTAAAAAAAAGTATTTTTAGTAATTTAAACCCTCAACTAAAGATATATCGTAAAATAAACCCTCAACTAAAAATCCTGTGAAATAAACCCTCAACTAAAAATCCTGTGAAATAAACCCTCAACTAAATATTCGGTGAAATAAACCCTCATCTTTATGTCCATTAATGTTTTCGCCCCTCCGTAACCTTTTCGTCAACAATTAACGTTTCTCCGTCAAAAGTTGACGACAAAAGTTACGAAGGGGTGAAAACATTAACGGACATAAAGATGAGGGTTTATTTGACAAGATTTTTAGTTGAGGGTTTGTTTTACGATTAATCTTTAGTTGAGGGTTTAAATTACTAAAAATCCTAAATACTATATCACTTAGAGCACTTCCAATAAATGAAGAACCTCACAGACGAATGAAAGTGCTCTTATTGTTATTATCTTATGTTTAACTTTAAAATAGTATCCCTTTCCTTTCTACTGTCTTAAGAAAACCTTGTTAACAACCACTTGAAAATTTAACTCCGACGAACTAGAAGGATGCTCCACAGCTTCCTCTGCCAAACGCCGCCACTTTTCCGCGTTGTCTCTCATTTTATTTCCTTTCTCTCCATCCATTAGCTCTCTTATCACCGCGTGAACCTCCTCCCTCTTCACATCTCCACCGATCTCCATCCCCACTCCCCACTCGTCACAACAAAACTTACAATTCGTTGGCTGTTCTGCAAAGAATGGCCAACACACCATAGGAACTCCACCACAAAGACTCTCTATAGTCGAGTTCCATCCACAGTGCGTTAAGAACCCTCCCACCACCGGATGAGAAAGAACTTTCCCTTGTGGACACCAAGTCGCTAGCATCCTCCGACCATCCGTCTCGGTTAAAAACTCTGTCGGAAGCATCGGCACATCACCGTTTAGTACATCCGGCCTGATCACCCACAAAAACTCTTTTCTTGTTGCCGCCAAACCCCAAGCGAACTCTACGAGTTGTTTTGCGCTCATCACTGTTATGCTACCAAAGTTAACGTAAACTACGCTGTTTTGAGACTTGGTATCGAGCCAGTCTAGACACTCCGTCTCCTCTTTCCATAGACTCGATCCCATCTGTCCTATCTCGCTATCCTCATCGATAGTTCGATTCACTAGTAGATGGAGCGGTCCAATAGGGTACAACACCGGAGGTAAAATAGACTGCAAAGATTGTATGGTGTCATGCTCAAGATCATCAAACGTGTTGACAATGATAGCAGTAGCACGTTTGAGTTGGCTAGTCTCATGGAGAAAAAAATTGAGCATGATGTCGTCACGACTAGTCGCATGGATGAAGCTTGGGATGTCTTTTAGTTTTAGGTTTTTCATCGATGGAATCCAGTCTATTTGTGTGTTTAAGTAACTCTCATCTGCAAAATCCACCACTATTTCATTACTAATAATATTTTTTCTAATATCTCAATATTTACCAGTAGTAGAAATGAAACTAAATTTAATATTATAGCATGGATTAAATTATTGATTAATATTATAATACCTTTTAATGGACATAAGTCCTTTTCGATGAATCTGTGAAAGTACATATAGGCCAGGAAGCCACAAGCACTTGTGGTCCAAAAAAGAACACACGGGACACCGAGCTCTCCCGCAGCGTCAAGAGTGAAAATCATAACACCGTCTGATACAATACAGCTCACTGGAGAAACATCATCTCGTGCGTTGATCTGCTGAAGAAGTTCCTTAAATGGAGCTAGACAGTTCTTCACGGTAGACTCACAAAGGGAAGGGACGTCCTGCATCCTATCCCCATCAGTCTCTAGTAAACCATCAGGGATAGACTCGAACCGGAACGTAGAAATCCGGTCCAGCTCGTCTGGTCCACGTGACCGGAGTAGACGGTTGTGATTGTAGACGTTGTTGACAAAGGTGACGTGAAAGTCTTTGTTGTGGAGAAGTTTAGCTACTTTCAGCATCGGGTCGATATGGCCTTGAGCAGGAAAAGGCACGCAAACAACATGTGGTTTTTGTTCGCATTTTTTAGAAACGGTATGAGAAGCCATTTTTTTTTTTCCTTTCTCGTGTGTCAAAAAGAAGGAACAATGGATGTGATTGATCTGGGAACCGATTTCACGATGCTTTAAAGGACTTTAGGGTGAGATTATATAATTGAATTCGCGTATTTAGGTTGTCGACATGTGCGTCACGAGCGAAAATTTCAAGATGCCGTAAGACTGATATGCTGCCAACAAGTTAAAGATAATGTTTATCTACATGTAGCATGAAACTAGAAACTATATGTAAGTGAGACACAATTCGAAATGTGGCCCCGTCAGGCATTATATCGTGAACATTTTTCTTCGAGATAAAAGTGCACTATTTAAAGAAACAAAAAGAAAAAAAGTAAAGGGCACTAGTTACAAAAATCTAATTTTTATATTAAAATTTTCAAGTTTTATAAACTAAAATATAACTTCTGTTCTAAAACGCGAATGCCTAATCGATTAATCGTCCGATTAGACGCTCTTCACTCAACCACCTTAAGATCAAAACCCTTTTCCTCTACTTCATTTTCTCTGTTTTTAATACTTTTTTGACGAACGATTGAACATTGGATATTTTATAGCATCAACATCGTTAAACACCACTAGACCACACGACATGCTTTAATGTCTAAACACATATCTTCGTATATATATACATAATAATAAAAAAATATTTTTTTGATTAATTTCTAATTAATCTTTAATTTATTGACTAGGTGTTAGATTCAAATTAAGCAGTCGATTAGCGTCTAACGGTTCTTAAACAAAAAATATAAGGGCATGTTTATTATGAGTTTTTATGGTGAGATTTTTAATTCATAATTTGACATTTTCATATTTTTTTACATTTTTTGCTAAAATCAGTTTTTATATCTCTTATTTAAGAATCAATTATTAAAAAAGCGTATTCTAACTGAAACTAAGAAGCACACCAAAGAACCTCCAATAAACATAGCCTAACACGTGATATAGATAATTGGAAAAACAAATTACACGTATTGGTTGGTTTAACTTGCTCAGCTATATATGGTAAATCGGTTTCAAAAATTGCATGTAAATAAACACTGCTATATATATCTTTCGAATTTCTAAAAAATAAACGTATTGGGTGGTTTAACTTACTCAGCTATATATGGTACCTAATTTCTAAAAAATACCAAAACTTTGTTTGGGCAACAAGTAAAGATAGAGTGTATGATCAAGTATTTTGTAGTAATTTAAGAGATTTTAAAATGTTAATACTTTCTAAATTTAGTTTTCATGAATACCATTCGACAGTTTTGTATTCGTTAAAGTATTTTTTTGTCGGCAATAGTCTCCGATAAAGTCCAAAATACAGTTTAGACCATCATTAATTAGGGTTCTTAGATTCGATTAAAAATAATTTTTAGTTTTTCTTAAATTTTAACTAAGAAAAGTTAAGCATTAGATAATAAAAATGTCTTTTAACTGAAAAGTGAAAAATGTTAAATCATAAGTTACGAACTCTGACTAACAGATCCAGGTTAATCATGTCCCTTAGACCATCCGCAATGGTGTACTCCTTTGGAGTCCTTAGGAATTTTTTTTTTGAATTTTTAATTATTATTTTTTTTTCAGATTAAAAAAATATATCAACGAATTATGAGTTGCCACGTGTAAGGATTCATTAAAAAGAATCCTTACGTAAGAATGTTTTGGACAGAATCCTTAACTTTTGATGGGGTCTATTGGTTATTTAATTATTTTTTTTCTAAGGACTTCCCGCTAAGGACCGCCATTGCGGATGCTCTTACAAGTGCAATTGGCTCAGTATCGACATGATTACAAATTCGATCATAAGAAAAGAATAAAACACGTGTGATGAGTGTCATAAGAAAAGAATAAAACACGTGTGATGAGTGTGGCAAATTATAGAACACGTGGCAGTGAAATAGTGAGCTCAATGGAGTTTTAAAGCCCACTAAATTTTAGCATGGACTTATTTCTAAGTTTAAATAGTCCAATAAGCATTTAGTCGGCCTTGTTAGTACTTCTTCGGTGCACATTCAAAGTAGTTGGAACTTTTTTCTTTCTACTAAATTTTACATGAACTTTAATTTAAATCGGTGTAGATAAAAACAAGTTATCTTACAAGTGCAATTGGCTCAGTATCGACATGATTACAAATTCGATCATAAGAAAAGAATAAAACACGTGTGAGGAGTGTCATAAGAAAAGAATAAAACACGTGTGATGAGTGTGGCAAATTATAGAACACGTGGCAGTGAAATAGTGAGCTCAATGGAGTTTTAAAGCCCACTAAATTTTAGCATGGGTTTATTTCTAAGTTTAAATAGTCCAATAAGCATTTAGTCGGACTTGTTAGTACTTCTCCGGTGCACATTCAAAGTAGTTGGAACTTTTTTCTTTCTACTAAATTTTACATGAACTTTAATTTAAATGGGTGTAGATAAAAACAAGTTATCCTATTTAGTCATTTGTATAGGTCACTAGGGGAAAGAATGGAAGGAAATAGAAGAGGTTATCTGTTTATGTACAGAAGCTTTCATTCGATGAACAAAAAAAGAAACTTTCATTCGATGCTTCTGATTTTTTTAACTGGATTTTGTATTANAGCTTTCATTCGATGAACAAAAAAAGAAACTTTCATTCGATGCTTCTGATTTTTTTAACTGGATTTTGTATTAATTTTTTTTTTCATACAGTACAGATGGAAATTATACAAAACAAAAAAGAAAAATAAAATAGAACCGAACCATGCGAACAAACCGGCTGCTAAACTGGTTTTATTCGATGCTTCTGATTTAACCTTACCTCTTGTCTTGCTATATGTTACTGACTAGTTCGACTTCCTCATATATTTCAAAATCTCTGTAATATACCAGTGACAATAAAAATCCCAAAAGGATAGTACAAGAAGGATGGATAATTAAAGACGTCGGTAATGACTTCATATATTTGTAAAAAGCACATAACCGTAAAGTCAACACACCTAACATCTCCTTTCCACCAACATATTGAAGAACAAGACTCCGTGTGTCCGACCTCACTTGATTATAATCACCTCTCCACATGAAAGAATATGCTCTTCGTCTCATTCCATTCCATTCCATTCCATTCCATTTTCAATGCATAACACATTTGCCTCTACAACAAAATTTCAAGGACGGTATAACTCACAAAAAAAAAAAACTTTATGGACATGTCCATTTTATGTGGTTCTTGATCTTATGAGTTATGAGGAGGCGAACATATGCTTTTTCAGAAACTGAAAGTTTTCAGTTTTCTGTCTAAAAGTATACTACTAATCGTTAATAACAATCATAAATGGCATTTAAACACGAATTTGGTAAGATTGAAACAACTCTTGATTATAAATGATCAATATATAAAAATAACTAACCAAAAAGGGTTGGTAAACTCTAACATGTCTAAATCTAGAAAACTTGAGACGACAAACAATTACATCAAAAGTGGGAGTTGGCGTAATAGAATGGTGGGGGTCTGCTCTTCACGACGGGTGTTAGGTGAGACGATAGATTAGCTTTAATCAGACTCAATTTGGTCTCTATCCATTTTCATGTTTTTAATTATTATTATCATCAACATGCTTGTATATAAATAAATTACTTTGTTTAACTATTTTAGTTATCTACCCAACATATACATACAAATATTAGACCACCGCTTACTAGTTGATCTCACCGAAAATTAATCATCAAAAGTTCATGGGCGTTTTATAATTTTAACTAGAATCAATCTAAAAATACCGATCAAAACCAAATTAAAAATCCACAAATACTAGTTGGGTCCAAAATCTCGTTATTCAAAATAACTAGAACTGAAAAAAACTAATCGAGTAAATCCTAACCCAAAAAATCGATTGAATAGACTCAATCTGAAGAGACTCAATTGATACCCAACCTAAAAAATTGAATATTCAAGACTATGATTTTTTTTTTCGACTCGCATCTTTCAAGATTAAGTGGTAGACGGTCTTGAAATGTTTTATCCGGCTGAATCTGATCTATATGGGTAAAAAGAATACCGCTAATTCTCGCCTCTTTGGCAAGGAAATCTGCACGCAAATTCCTAATCCTGGGTATGTGGGCAATCTGAACTTCGAGAATCTAACTCGTAGAATGCCGGCCAATCAGTAGGGTGAACAATCATGTCCACCAGGTCGGAGTGTGAGGGATAAAACTCACTTCCTAATTTAGGTTAGGTTAAGATTGGGGAGAAGACAATCATGGGCTGAATCCCGTAAGAACTTAGAGAATGAATACGTTTGTTTATATTGATTTTGATAAGAAAATGAGTTTACAAAGATGAACTTGATGATCAGAAGTACAAAGATGAATTGAGATGATTGCAATGAAGGAAAAGTGTTTAAGTCTTTTGGTCTAAAAAATGAGTCGAGAGAGGATCCTTTTCTCTGATCTCCTCCTCCCTTAAATAGCTCTCAGCCACGTTTGAACGACCCTAACCAGCCTCAGAGATTTGCTCCGTGAGTTGGGGGATTCTCAACAGTCTCCTTTTGACCGGGTCCTGCGCAACCAGCCTGAGCTACTCCTGTTAGCTCCTTGTAAATGAGGTCCAGAGCTCTCCTCCGTGACCTGTTTTGTTGACGTTCCTTCCTTAGCAAAAACAGCCTCCGGCTTCTTTTTAACTCTTTTCTCAAAAGATTAATTGCCAATGGGCTTACAGTGGCCCAAAGTCAACTCTTATCGCTCGAGCCCATTAGTCTCAGCTAGCGGGCCATATTTGGGCCCAACAGTTGCCCCCACCTTTCGAGATGAGACCTCTTTTCTCGGAAGCTAAAGCTCAACCGCCTGATCTCTATCTCTTTGTTGAGATAACGATTATGTCTTCGTGTTCCCAAGACTTCTGCCCAATGGGCTTTCTTTTTATCTTTGCTAAGACTTGTGGCCTGAGGAGGCTTTTAAACCCTTGCTTTGTTAGGATCTTCGATCTTCGTCGATGTTTTGATGAATTCCTTAATACGGACTCGATCGTCTAAGTAGAAGTTTTTACTTCCTTGAACGAAGGATTCTGGGTCCTGTTAGTAACAGGTCCCGTAGTCGTTAGACATCAGGTCTAGGAAACTTTCGGGTGAAGGTCGGGGAGCCTGTTGATAACAGGTCCCGTAGCCTTTTAGCGAGAGGACCCGAGAATGGGTTTCTGGGACCTGAATTTACTTGGGATATCTTTTAGATCTCGAACGCTACTAAGGGTTTTGCGACCATAGGTTGAGGTTTTTGAGAACCTAAATTTTTTTTTTTTGGGAAGTATTTTAAGACCTTGAGTTTGGTTAAGGTTTTAAGACATTTGATTGAGGTTCTTTGGGAACCTGGATTGTTTTCGAAGGATTTTAAGACCTTGAGTTTTGATAAGGGTTTTAAGACCTTTGATTGAGGTTCTTTGGGAACCTGAATTCGGTTTCGAAGGATTTTAAGACCTTGAGTTTTGTTAAGGGTTTTAAGACCTTAGATTGAGGTTCTTTGGGAATTTGAATTCGTTTTCGAAGGATTTTAAGACCTTGAGTTTTGTTAAGGGTTTTAAGACCTTAGATTGAGGTTCTTTGGGAACCTGAATTCGTTTTCGAAGGATTTTAAGACCTTGAGTTTTGTTAAGGGTTTTAAGACCTTAGGTTGAGGTTCTTTGGGAACCTAATTTAGCTTGTTTAAAGGATTTTAAGACCTTTGAGGTTACTAAGGATTTTAAGACCTTAGGTTTAGGTTTTCGGGGACCTGAATTAGTCTGAAGGATTTTAAGACCTTAGGTTCAGGTTCACGGAGACCTGGATTCGTTATAAGGATTTTAAGACCTTAGGTTCGGGGTCACGGAGACCTGAATTAGTTTGAAGGATTTTAAGACCTTAGGTCCTGGTTCGTAGGGACCTGGATTCGTTTGAAGGATTTTAAGACCTTAAAGTTACTAAGGATTTTAAGACCTTAGGATTAGGTTTGTTGAAACCTGAATTTGTCTGAAGGATTTTAAGACCTTAGGTTCAGGTTCACGAAGACCTGAATTCGTTCGAAGGATTTTAAGACCTTAGGTTCAGGTTCACGGAGACCTGAATCAGTTTGAAGGATTTTAAGACCTTAGGTCCAGGTTCGTAGGGACCTGGATTCGTTTGAAGGATTTTAAGACTGAGGTCCAGGTTCGTGTGGACCTGGATTTTTTTGACCTCGAAGTGTAAACTCGAGTCATGTACTGTGACTTTTTAAGTATGAGATTCATGTGATCTTTCCGAAACCAGATCGCGGATCTTGTTAACAGTTGACTTTGTGACCTTAGAGGTCACAGTGATTTCGATTGTGATTGGTCGTGAGATTATCAGGAATGAATTCCTGGATCTTCAAGATTAGATTAAGATCTTTAGGGATCTAAATTCTTTCTAAAGAGCTTTTAAGGCCATTAAGGGTAGATTCACGTAAATCTGGATTCGTTCGGAAGTTTTCAAGACTTCCGAATTTACTAAGGATTTTAAGTCCTTAGGTTCAGGTTCGTAGGGACCTGAGTTCGTTTGAGGGATTTTAAGACCTTAAGTCCAGGTTCGCAGGGACCTGGATTTGTTTGAAGGAAACTCAAAATGTTTACATGTAATCGCTTCATTGATAACTTTTATAGAATACATCGCGTTGTAGCAATCATACAGTTGCTGTCTAGGCTATGTATTTTTAAACATATGCCCCCTTTTGCTATGGTGAAAAGAATGCTGAAATGAGGTTGGGGCTGCACTCATGAAGAAGTTGCCTACGTACCCGGTCAAGGGATCAAGCCTAACGTAGTTCAGGATTTAGGTATCTAATGGTAATATCTCTTGAGATTCATGGCGTTCCATGATCGGTTTTCAGGTACCCAGGTTCGTACCTTCAGGAGCCTGTAAACGCCAAGTCGTACCACATGGACGATCCGATAGGGACCTTCCCAGTTGATTCATAGTTTCCCAGCGCGCGGCTCTTTGTTATGATTGAAAACTTTTCTAAGTACTAGGTCACCTACAACGAATTGTCGGGGCCTGACTTTGGAGTTGTAATGTCGGGCCATTGCTTGTTGATAATTTTGAATGCGGCGCAAGGCTTGGTTTCGCCGTTCCTTGATTAAATCGAGGTTATCTAATAGGAGCTGATTGTTAGCTTCGAGATTAGACGTACAGAGTTCCCGGCGGAGGCTCCCAATTATGGTTTCGGCTGGGACGACAACCTCCATCCCTTAGACTAAGGAGAAAGGAGTTTTTTCAGTAGCCTTTCGTGGGGTGATTCGGCATCCCCAGAGTACCTCAGGTAATCTTTCGGACCAAAAACTTTTACTGATTCCGAGATGTTTCTTGAGGTTTGCTAATATCAACTTATTAGCAGCCTCCGCCTGGCAGTTTCCTTGAGGGTATCGAGGTGTCGACATAGTGAGACGAATTTTTCACTTGTCGCAAAATACTTTGAAGTCGTTAGATATGAGTTGTGACCCGTTATCGGTTACGATTTCGTATGGGACGCCATGACGGCGAATGATGTCTCTTCATACGAGTCGTTCGGTTTCGACTTTAGTTACCTGCTGGTGAGCTTCAGCTTCTATCCATTTTTTGAAGTAGTCTGTTAGGACTAAAAGGAAGCGTAGCTTTTGCTTTCCTCTTCCTGATTTTACTAGCGGTCCTATGATATCCATGGACCATCTCATGAACGGGTGTGGGGCGGATATCAAGGATAGTTTTTCCGTAGGCTGATGTCTAATTGGCGCATGCCTCTGGCATTTTTCGCATGAAGATGAGTAGACCTCACAATCAGCGATAATGGTAGGCTAGAAATAGCCCTGTCTTTTGATTCGGATAGCTAAGGCTCTGCCATCGGCGTGGTTTCCACAGGTGCCCTCGTGCATTTCCTTCATGAGTTTGATAGCATCGAGGCCATGGACGCATCTTAGGTAAGGTCCCGATACGCTTCGTTTATAAAGGATAGATTCCATTATGCAGTATCTTGCGCTTATTGATTTAAGTTTTCGAGCTTCCCATTTATGGGGGGGGGGACCTTGCCCTCCGAAATATACTGCATGATTGGAATTCTCCAGTCCTCTCTTCCTATGATTTTGTCGTGGAGGGAGGAAGGAGGTCCCAGTGCTGGATCAGGTTCCCGGGTGTTGTTGCGGCCGGAGGTCGTGTCTCTGGGGGTATTCCTTCTGTTAGGTTCGTCGGAAGCTAAATCTGGAGGAACATCTCCAGGTGTGTTATTGATTTCCGGGGCGGGGATTGTGTCTCCGGTTGGAGTTTCAGGTTCAGGTTAATATCTTGTTCTGCGAGTGTTTACTCTGAGGGCAAGTGAGCCAGAAGGCTGGACTATGCCCCCGGAGGTGTGCTTCCTGAATTTGCGAGCTTTTGTCTTTGGGAACCAGAATGTTGTTAGAACTTGGGTCGCTGCTGATTCGGAGCAGCTACCTTCTGTTTGCTCTTTCGGTTTGCTATCGATCTCAGCTTTGGTAGCTATGTCGATGCTTGGTTTTTCGATTCCTTCTACGGGGATGATTCGTTTTACTAGGGGATCTGATGTGGACGCCAATGCAGCTAACGCATCTGCTGAGGAATTCTCCCCTCGTGGGATTCTCGTTAGCGAGAATTTACTGAACTGTTTAGTGAGGCTCTGTACGACTTCGAGGTATGCCCCCATTCTTTTGTCCCTTGTTTCGTACTCCCCGTGAAACTGGCTAGCTACCAGCTGTGAATCGCTATAGGCGTTCAGCTCTCGGATTCCGAGGCTTAGGGCGAGTCTTAACCCTGCGATTAGTGCTTCGTATTCGGCTTCGTTGTTTGAAGCATTGAATCCGAGCCTGTAGGATTGCTCGATGGTTTCTCCGGCTGACGAGGTCAGCCTTAGGCCGATTCCGGAGCCTTGTTTTGATGAGGCTCCATCGACATGCAGGCTCCATTCCGGAGCTTCAGCTCTCGGATCTAGCTGTTCAGATGATAGTTCAACGATGAAATCGGCGAGGACCTGAGCTTTTATGGCAGCTCGGGGTCTATATTCGATGTCGTATTCGCTGAGCTCTATGACCCATTTAGCCAATCGTCCTGATTGGCAAGGGCTATGCAGAATCGTGCGTATTGGCTGTGAGGTCATTACCACAATCGAGTGTGATTGGAAGTAAGGTCGTAGTTTTCTGGCAGCTGTCACGACTGCTAGAGCTAACTTTTCCATGGTAGGATATCTGGTTTCAGTGTCTATTAGGCTTTTGCTCGTGTAATAGACGGGTCTTTGCTCGTTTTGCTCCTCTCGTACCAGTATGCCGCTAACCGCAGCAGTTGACACGGCGAGGTATAGGTACAGGGGTTCTCCTGTTACTGGTTTGGATAGGATCGGAGGCTCGGAGAGGTAAGCTTTTAATTGTTTGAAGGCTTCCTCGCATTTCTCGTCCCATAGGAACTTCTTATTATTTTTTAGAAGTTTGTAAAATGGGAGGCATTTATCGGTGGACTTGGATATA
>CAKOAT010066266.1:218122-399270 GCA_932364175.1 Eruca vesicaria subsp. sativa | reverse complement strand
TGATTCGTCCAGTCAGTCTTTGTACCTCCCTGGTTGTTTTAGGTGATGGCATTTCCAGGAAGGTCGCTATCTGTTTCGGGTTGGCTTCGATACCTCTCTTGGTTACGAGGTAGCCGAGGAATTCGCCCGAAGGCACTCCAAAGGTGCATTTTGCGGGGTTTAGTTTCATATCGTATTTGTTGAGGATATCGAAGCATTCTTTTAGGTGGGAGATGTGGTTTTCCCCAGCTGAGGATTTGACCAGCATATCGTCAATGTATACCTCCATGGTTTTTCCGAGCTGTCCAGCGAACATTTTGTTCATAAGCCTCTGGTAGGTAGCTCCCGCGTTTTTTAGTCCGAATGGCATTACCTTGTAGCAGTAGGTCCCGCATTCGGTTATAAATGCAGTTTTTTCTTGATCTTCAGGATTCATCATGATTTGATTATATCCCGAGAAGGCATCCATAAAGGAGAAGAGCTGGTGGCCAGCTGTTGCCTCGACGAGGCGATCGATGTGAGGTAACGGGAAGCTGTCTTTAGGGCAAGCCTTGTTTAGGTCGGTGAAGTCTACACAGATTCTCCACTTCCCGTTTTTCTTTTTCACTACTACGGGGTTAGCTAGCCAATCGGGGTAGTGTACTTCACGGATGGACCCTGCTTTTGTGAGTCGATCTACTTCGTCGTTGACAGCTTGGGCTTTTTCGAGGCCTAGCTTACGGCGTTTTTGTTTGATCGGTTTGAAAGTAGGATCTACGTTGAGCTTGTGAGTGGTGACGTTTGGGTCTATACCTCTCATGTCGCTGGTGGTCCATGCAAACGTTTTGACGTTGTTTTTCAGGAAGTCGATTAATTCCTTTTTCGTTTCGAGGGGTAGCTCTGATCCGATGTTCACTTGTTTCTCGGGATCAGAGTCATCGATGCTAACTCGTTCGGTTAGGTTCCTAGGGGAACCTCGAATATTTTGTTGCATCTCTCGACCTTCCTGGATCTGTAATTGCTATTGAGGTGATTCCTTGAGGATTCCGAATCCTCCCAAGTAACAGATCCTGGAGATCTTCTAGCTACCTCGTACGGTGTTTATTCCGTCCGGTGTTGGAAATTTCACGCATTGGTGATAAGTGGAAGCTACTGCCTTCATCTTATGGATCCAAGGTCTTCCTAGGATCGAATGAAATGGAGAAGGCCTGTCGATGACTACAAAATTGGTCATTTTCATGATTCCTCCAGCTATGACTGGGAGCTTGATGGTTCCTAAGGAGGTTACTGTTTCCCCAGAGAAACCTACAAGGTTAGCTTTCTGACCGATAATTTCGTAGTCATCTATTTCCATCCCTTTCAGGGCGTTATAGAAGATAAGATCGACCGAGCTTCCGGTATCAACCATCAGCTTAGGCACCTCGTAACCTGCTATGTTCAGGGTGACGATTAAGGCGTCATCGTGAGGTCTGTCGAGGTCCGACGTCTCGCTCTCCCAGAAAGAGGTCTTAGTGTTGGTTTCGGGATTGGGAGGCTTAGATTGAGCTCTAGAATCAGCCTTCCTCACATGGCTCTTGATTAAATTAACTGAGTCTTGACATATATCGGAGCCTCCGAGGATATAATCCACTCTCGAGCTAGGGTTCGACTGAGGTGGAGGTTTGCTTATGAGGGTCTCGATTTGTAGACTCTTCCCTTGGGGAAATTTCCCAAGAATCATGTCAACTCTTTCTTGGGAGCTGGCGGTGGCGAATCTGTTTCCTTCTCAGGAGATCTTTCACGTTTTGGAGAGGTGTCTCTGGGACCTCTTTTCTGGTAAGGAGGTGGCTTTTTTAGTTCCACGTCCTTTAGTTCCGCAGCTACGAATTTAGCTGCCAATTGTCGTTGGAGGTCCCAGCACTCCTCAGTTGAGTGCCCTTTTCGATCGTGATAAGAGCAGTGTTTGTTCTCATCGTAGCCTTTCGTCCAGGGAGTTTTGCTTGTCGCGGCAACAGGTTTTTCCTGTTGGAATTCCTCGACAGCATACGAGTGTTCTCTCTGGGTCTGATGGTTTTGAGAGCTCCCTTCTTTTCTAGAGGGTCCTTTTGCTTCCGAGGTTTCACTTTTCGGGTGATTCTGGGATTTCTTATGGATTTTATCCAGTGCAGCTGTTTCTTCCTCCAAGGTAATGTATCTCGATGCTTGGTGAAGAGCATCATCGATAGTTGGAGGAGGGTTAAGTGTTAGCTCGGACCAGAGTTCTGATTTATACCAGAGGCCTCTTCTAAGGGCTTCGATAGCTACTTGATCGTTGGGGTTCGAGAGCTTAGTTCTAACTGCTCTGAATTTCTTGATGTAGATTCGTAGCGAATCCCCCATTCCTTGCCTGATCTTCCAGAGGTCGGCCTCGGAGGCTTGCTTAAGGATATGGGTCGAGTATTGTTTCATGAAGGCGTTAGTGAGCTGGTCGAAGTTATCGATTGAGTTTGGTTCGAGGCTTGAAAACCATTCGAGAGCTGTTCCGACCAGGTTCTCGGCAAAGGTTCTGCAATAACCTGCTTCGCATTCTTCTCTTGTGAAATGAGCTTTCACTATAGCTAAGCGGAAGACTCTCAAATGAGCCTTGGAGTCTGAGGTCCCGTCATATTCGGAAATCCTAATTTTTCGGGGAACCTCTTATGTAAGAGCTAGCGATTTTATCTGTGAATGGGGTTCCACGGGTTTCCTCAATCAAGCTCTCGATTTCGGGAGCTGAACTCGTTGCTTTATGCACTTGAGCGTTCAACTTCTGGAGGGCTGCGTGAGTTTGCTCCATGTATCGGCGAAAAGCCTCGGGTCCTTCTAGGGGAAGGACAGTTGGGTCTTCGCGAGGAATCAGATGAGAGGATTCTTGATGGAGTCGAGTGTAATCGTTATCCCAAGCGTGAGGTGGGCTAGATCGCTCGTTAGCTCTAGAGCCACCTTGAGGGACGCGACCTGCGGGGTGAGCTGTAGGATCAGCTTCCGCCCTCGGGTTGTCTCGATTAGGGGTCGCGCTTCCATTTTGGTAAGCTGAAGTTGGTGCTCTACCCCTAGGAGGGGGAGACATTCCTTCTCCGGACCTAAAAATACGTGGCGGAGGTGGCAATCGTGTGCTGTGTTCGTGAACCCTATTGGGTGCAGACCTGGTCGTCGCTATGTTGCTTCCCATAGCGCTAGTTATAGGTGGACTAAATACGGGAGCTGTTCCAGCATAGGGTGTCTGGAGAACAGGTCCCTGCCTATCTGGAGAACAAGTCCATGTCGCTACGTTACTTCCCATAGCGCTGGTTACAGGTGGCTTAAATGCGGGAGCTGTTCCAGCATAGGGTGTCTGGAGAACAGGTCCCTGCCTATCTGGAGAACAGGTCCCTGTCGCTACGTTACTTCCCATAGCGCTAGTTACAGGTGGCTTAAATGTGGGAGCTGTTCCAGCATAGGGTGTCTGGAGAACAGGTCCCTGCCTATCTGGAGAACAGGTCCATGTCGCTACGTACTTCCCATAGCGCTAGTTACAGGTGGCTTAAATGCGCGAGCTGTTCCAGCATAGGGTGTCTGGAGAACAGGTCCCTGCCTATCTGGAGAACAGGTCCATGTCGCTACGTTACTTCCCATAGCGCTAGTTACAGGTGGCTTAAATGCGGGAGCTGTTCCAGCATAGGGTGTCTGGAGAACATGTCCCTGCCTATCTGGAGCAGTGCTCTTCGAATCGTTGCTGCTGAGCAGTTAGCTGTTGCAACGTGCGCTCATTCTCTTGAGCTCTGTCTACTAACTGCACCATCATTCGACGGATCTCAGATAGCTGAGCCTCCGATTGATTCGGAGCGGGTTGACGCTGAGGGTTCTCGGGGGATGTTACCCCGGAGATGTTTCCACTGGAGGACCTTGGGTTAGTTATTCCAGTGGTAATCTGGTTCGGTTGAGCACTAGCCGGAGGCTGTTTCCCAGATCGGTGATCGGCGTGTCAAGGCTCCGGGACCTGGAGACTGGAGTCTCTTCCGTTTGGTGAGCCGTCGATCTGGATCACGAGTCGGGATAGATGGTTTTGTTGCTTGGTTAGATGGATCCATTCTCAAGTTACAGAGTAAGGGATTTGATTATCTCGTCTCCACAGACGGCGCCAAAATGTGAGGGATAAAACTCACTTCCTAATTTAGGTTAGGTTAAGATTGGGGAGAAGACAATCATGGGCTGAATCTCGTAAGAACTTAGAGAATGAATACGTTTGTTTATATTGATTTTGATAAGAAAATGAGTTTACAAAGATGAACTTGATGATCAGAAGTACAAAGATGAATTGAGATGATTACAATGAAGGAAAAGTGTTTAACTCTTTAGGTCTAGAAAATGAGTCGAGAGAGGATCCTTTTCTCTGATCTCCTCCTCCCTTAAATAACTCTCAGCCACGTTTGAACGACCCTAACCAGCCTCCGAGATTTGCTCCGTGAGTTGGGGGATTCTCAACAGTCTCCTTTTGACCGCGTCCTGCGCAACCAGCCTGAGCTACTCCTGTTAGCTCCTTGTAAATGAGGTCCAGAGCTCTCCTCCGTGACCTGTTTTGTTGACGTTCCTTCCTTAGCAAAAACAGCCTCCGGCTTCTTTTTAACTCTTTTCTCAAAAGATTAATTGCCAATGGGCTTACAGTGGCCCAAAGTCAACTCTTATCGCTCGAGCCCATTAGTCTCAGCTAGCGGGCCATATTTGGGCCCAACACGGAGCAGTCCGATTCCATATGAATCGTAGTGTAGTGTAGCTCTCGTAAACAAAACATCGCCAATATAAAATCTTCCATCTCTGCATGGAGGGGTGATAGGCTTTGTCGGCATCCTTGTAGTTCAAATCGTTTGACTCCCATTTGGTCCTTGTAGAACCACCCTAGGCCACTGACCGTGTCATTATCGATCTATGACGCATCGATTTGACAGGTCGGACATTGGGGGTCGACAGGGAGAATAGAGCTAGCCAACGTGGTAGGTAGAGCCTCCTCTTCCTCTCCGTCCTCAGGTAAGTTTGCCTTTCTCCAACATTCAGTTTCAAGGGAAGCTAGTTGTAGAGTGTCAACTGGTGATACATCCTTTCCATTGAAAAGTTTATCATTGTGTGCCTTCCAAATGTACCATATGATCCATGAGAAGGTCTCAATAAGTGTTTCCATATAGGCTACGTTTTTCTTCGTCCAAAACAGGAAATTCATATTTTGATATATAGAAAAACTCGGGAAGTAACCCGGAAAGGACATATAATCCGATAAAACTCACACCTGAAGAGCAGGGAGCATTCAAAAAGAAGATAGTTAATGATTTTCTCAAAGTCACCACATCTAAGACTATGATTTTTAGGTATTCTATTTTTATATTTTAATTTATGTTTTATTTGTAATGTCTCTTTACTTACAATTTTTATTATTATTCTTAATTATAACACTTTTAATATGAAATTTAAAATATTAAATTAGGAGTCTAGAACTATTTAATATCAATTCTTAATTTATTATTATTTTGATCAATTTATAAAATTTTAAATAAATATAATATATTTTGACTAAATTTTATTGAATTTTAGATATTTTTTTCGGTCTTTTCAAATCTAAACACATGTATATTTTAATTATTATAAATCTGACCTGATTCAGAGCTAACAAGAGCTAATCTAATCCGAATCGTAATATTCAGATAGCTAATTAGATCAAATGTAATTTAGCAAAAAAATTAGATCAAATGTGTAGGTAGGATATAAAAGATCTGGACTTGAAAGGAACAAATTAGAACCCGATCCAAATACCCGAATAGTAGTAATACACATGCTTACCTTTTTTTTTTTTTTTTGAGCAAAACACATGCTTACTTCAAAACATGGAACGAATCAGCTAAGAACCGAACCAGATTTATAATTACGAGGACACGTAAACCGGTTACCGTCTGTCATGAACGAATATACCCTTTCCAACAATCCCGACATGGAATTGACCATAACACCCTTGAATACGATCTACACCTACCGCAGACACTTAAACAAGGCTTTCACCTAACACAACTACTCTCGTTATAAAACCCTTTGAGCTATCTTCCAAACTCTTCTCAGGTTTCGTGTTAACATTACAACACACATTCCTCGCAAAAAACAAAAAAAATGGCGCTCATGAACGGAACCATGAATCTATCATCGATATACAACCACCACCGTCGTCACTCAACCTTGTCCTCCGCCGCGCCAAGAACCACCTCCCTCCGGATCTCCGCCGTTCAAATCGACCCGAAACCACCATCTTCGTCTTCTGTGACGGCTCCGGCGAAGACCGTCGGAGGAAATGTGGGTAAATCGAAGTGGACACCGGAGAGCTGGAAGACGAAGACGGCTCTTCAGCAGCCGGAGTATCCCGATTTGGCAGAGCTGGAGGCTGTGCTGGAGACGATCGAGGCTTTTCCTCCGATCGTTTTCGCCGGAGAAGCGAGGCTGCTTGAGGAGCGGTTAGGTCAAGCCGCGATGGGTGAAGCGTTTTTGTTGCAAGGAGGGGATTGTGCGGAGAGCTTCAAGGAGTTCAATGCTAACAACATTCGTGACACTTTTAGGATTCTTCTCCAGATGGGTGCTGTTTTGATGTTCGGTGGTCAAGTCCCTGTCGTTAAGGTACGTATTCGGGTTTTGATAAACTTCTTTCAATCTTTGTACTGATTTTGAGCTTGTTGAGGTTTTAGTTTTGGTGGGTTTTGAATCTTTCTGTGGATTTGGAGACTATTGAGATTTGAGTTTTGGTGGGTTTTGATAAAGTTTGAATCTTTGAGGTTGTTGTTGTTTGAGTTTTGATAAAGTTCGGATTTTTATATGGATTTTAAGAGTGTTGAAGTTTTGGGTTTTGGTGTGTTTTAAAAAATTGAATTTTTTTATATGGGTGTTGAGGTTACTGAGACTTGAGTTTTGGTGGGATTAAGGTTGGAAGAATGGCGGGTCAATTTGCGAAGCCGAGGTCTGATTCGTTTGAGGAGAGGAACGGAGTGAAACTGCCTAGTTACAGAGGAGATAACATCAATGGAGATGCGTTTGATTCCAAGTCTAGGATCCCTGACCCACAGAGGATGATCAGAGCTTACTGTCAATCTGCAGCTACTTTGAATCTCTTGAGAGCTTTTGCTACTGGTGGTTATGCTGCTATGCAGAGAGTTACTCAGTGGAATCTTGATTTCACTGAAAAAAGTGAGCAAGGAGACAGGTAACAACAAATATATATAATCTTTACAGAGCTTTTGGATCTTTGTGTTTGCTCGTTAATTGCCATTATTTTCCACAAAACAAGATGCTTTTGTTTGTTCGTGTCTAGATGGAGTATATAGTTAAAGATCTTTCTACCTTGTGTAAGTAAGACCCATTTGTCTATATCGTGTATTTTTTCTCTACAAAACATCCTTTTTTGGTGCTTGTGTTGGCCTATTTTGATGCAACCAGTGTTTCTATAATTGTTCTGTTTGAGTAAGTTTAGGATTCTTTCCTTTTTCTTCATTGTCTATATTTGAGTTTGTTAAAATATTTGTCGTGGTTTGGCAGGTACCGTGAACTAGCTAACCGGGTTGATGAAGCACTTGGTTTCATGCACGCTGCTGGACTCACGCTAGACCATCCCATAATGCAAACAACTGATTTCTGGACTTCTCATGAGTGTCTGCTCTTGCCTTATGAGCAATCACTAACAAGGCTAGACTCTACTTCTGGTCTCTACTACGATTGTTCTGCTCATATGATCTGGGTCGGTGAGCGAACCAGACAGCTCGATGGAGCCCATGTAGAGTTCTTAAGGGGTGTTGCTAATCCTCTTGGAATCAAGGTTTGTTTTTTTTTGTTGTTGTAAAATTAAGGTTTTTTTTCTTTCGGATTTCAATATTTTGTGGTGGTTATAGGTGAGTGATAAGATGGATCCAAAGGAGTTAGTGAAGCTGATTGAGATCTTGAATGCTGATAATAAGCCTGGAAGGATCACGATTATCACTAGAATGGGAGCAGAGAATATGAGAGTGAAGCTTCCTCATTTGATTAGAGCGGTGAGACGTGCTGGACAGATTGTGACTTGGGTCAGTGATCCAATGCATGGAAACACCATCAAGGCTCCTTGTGGTCTCAAGACTCGTCCCTTTGACTCCATCTTGGTACGTTTTACGTTAAAAAATCTTCCTATTGGTTAGAAAATATATGATTAGAAATGGATTCTCCAACACAGTAAGTATTAGCATGTGTTGGTGGTGGTAGTAGGTGAAACATAGCGACAGGCGACAAAGACTTTGGTTGGGCCAAAGTTGACAGAACTGTTTTTTTCTTCTCTAAAAGTTAGGTGGTCCTTTTTAAAATAATGAAAATACTAACTAAAGCACGTGTCCTTTATCATTTTGTTACTTTTTTTTGCTACTTTTTATTCATTGAATAAATTATTTTGATGAACTATAACTGCAAAATAATCTAACAAAACTCTGTTTGTTAATTGAAAATATTTTTTTAGGCTGAAGTGAGAGCGTTCTTCGACGTGCACGAGCAAGAGGGAAGCCACCCGGGAGGTGTTCACCTAGAGATGACCGGTCAGAACGTGACCGAGTGCATTGGTGGTTCACGCACAGTCACGTTCGATGACTTGGGGTCAAGATACCACACGCACTGTGACCCTCGCCTCAACGCGTCACAGTCTCTCGAGCTGTCTTTCATCATCGCTGAACGCCTTAGAAAGAGACGCATCAAGTCCCAGCAGGCTTTTTCCGTCTAATTTAAACAAACATGGTGTTGTGTAATATTTCTATATAAATGTGTGTGTGAACTCAATACGGTTACGGTCTCGTTTATATTTTGATTCAAATGTTGGGTCAACAGAACGCGTAAGGTTTTGCTTTATCGTTGTTGATGAGTTTTTTTATTTCCATTTTGGATTTAATAAAATCATTGAACGTTGGATTTTTAATGTTGTGAAAAGTTTTTTTTCTTTTTGTTGAGAACAATCTACATTTCATTTCACAATAAAAAGCTCACACTCCATCGAAGGAGAAGATGTTTAAAGGGGCTAGAGCTGATTTTACGACACCATCAGTTTCACGAAATAGCATCAGAAGACAAACTGAAATGATAGATATGGTCAAGGTTCCAAACAGTTCCGTGCGAGATTTCAACAGTTCCGTACGAGATTTCTTAGGACATTAATCTAATATAAGATACAATCCTCACTTCTTATTCTACAAAATCAAATGTGATCTACATTATCCTAAAAACATTAAATTACCATAAAGTCTTATTGATAAATGGGTCAAGCAATTTTAATAAACGAACCATTCAATCTTGTTTTTTAAATGGACTACATATTTCTTCTCTTCTTTTTAGATGGGACCTATTCTTCTTCTTCTTCTCTTCAATTAACGTAACCACTATATTTTCTCACTTCAATTTTTCACCAACCAAGCTCTCCTTCATTAAATCTCTTTTTTACGAGAGATTAAAGGATTAATATCATAAGTATCATAAGCATCTACTACAAATCGTGTATCTTCCTCTATTGATGATCTCTCTCTCTCTCTCTCTCTCTCTCTCTCTCTGAAATTAGATTTGCTTGAATCAGGTTTGAACTAAAGACATGAAGGAAATAAGAGAGATTTGAAGTTGAATATAATGTAAATATAATTAGAATCATGAAACTGTGAAAGGAGAGTTAAAGTAATAATTTTGGTATAACTAGTGTTATTGTGATTGTTCATACGAAACATACGACTAGTTAAACTGGAACAACTATTAGTAACTTGTATAATAAGTACACTGATACAACTAGTGTTACTATGAGGGTTCATACGAAACATACAACTAGTTAAACTAGTAAAACTATTAGTAACATATATAATATGTATATTTGTACAACCAGTGTTACTGTGATGGTCAACACGAAACGTATAACTCGTACAAATAATACATTTATTAGTAATGTATACAATAGGTCTACCGGTAAGATTAGTATAACAAGTTAAAATAGTAGTATTGGTATTACTAGTATAACTAGTACGAATGTGATCACTGCTACGTGTATAACTAGAATAATCGGTACAACTACCGAGTGATAATGTTGTTTATTATGCTTTTTCAGGTAACTATAGATAATAACCGAGGGGTGGTGATATATTTTGATCACGGGAGTAGTTATTCAGATGTGGGAGATGAAGTTCGATGGAATCACAAAGACCGCCATATTTCTACTTTAGTGTTGAAGAAGAAAAGTTATGAAGATGTGACCTATTCCCACTTGGTTGAGAGAATAGGCAGGAAAATGAAGATCGATGTTGGTGCGAGCATGATGAAACTGAGTTACTTTCCGTTGGTAATGGATCATAACATGTCATGTTAAATCTTGGATGATGAAGATGTTTTAGAATATCTATGGGAAGTCGATAAAAATCAAGGGCATAGTCTCTTGCACGTGGAGCTCACAAAATCTGTCTCAGGAAATCAAAGTAACAAGATGTCTTATAGGAATGTGGAAACTCAAAGTGATGGCAGAGCTAACGTTGATATGGTCGGGCTTAAAGAGTTGACGATTATTCCTCATATTCAAGAAGATGAGAATGAGAAAAACGATGAAGTGGGTGATGAAAGGGATGAGATGGAGAAGTTGCCGGTTGGTCCACCAGCTTCAACATCAGTTGTATATTTTGAGTGGGATGATGGTATTGACATGACGTTGCACCAAGAATTTGAAATTAAACATGAAGTGAGGGATTTAGTGGACAAAGCTGTGCATAAGAATGGTTTTGAGGTTGATATAGTGAAGTCGACGCCTCAACTTTGCATATCAATGATGTGCGTGGTAACCCAACAGAGAGTTTTTCCAGACTGCCATCTTACTTGTACATGTTAGAAAGGTTGAATCCTGATACTGTTACTCGCTTAGTAGTGGATGAGAAAACCAGTTTAAGTATATGTTCTTCGCCTCGGAGCTGGCATCGAAGGGTTTAAGTCGATGAGGAAAGTGATAATTATGGATGTGACTCACATAAAGGGTGTGTATAAAGGCGTGCTTCTGATTTCCACTTCTCAGGATCCAGATGATCATCATTATCCCCTCGCTTTTGCTGTAGTAGATGGTGAGAAAAATGCAGGTTGGAATTGGTTTTTGACTACATTGAAAATCTTGATACTAGATGATCCCCAACTTGTATTCTGTAGTAATAACAACCAAAGCATCATCAAGACAATACACGAGGTATACTATTGGCGATCCATGTATATTGCAATTATCACTTGTCTAATAATGTGAAAGGAGCATGCATTCATGATAGGAAATATGTGGTTTCTTATAAGTTCAGAAAAATTGCTGGTATTTACATAGAGAAAGAGTTTAGAAGAAAATATAATGATTTCAGAAGACGGTATCCTCAGGCCGCAGACTATCTTGATGAGAGTGTTTATGAGACCGAATGGGCAAGATGTCAATTTCCAGGAGAAAGGTACAACATAGATACAACCAACACTATTGATTCTATGAATGGCGTTTTCAAGGATCAATGGAAATAGGCCTTGTTGCCTTTAATTGATGAGATCGTGGGGGAAGATCATAGAATGGTTTAACAAATACCAACAAGTTTCTATGGCGGTACCATGGACGCAATTACTTTTCCTGCGTGTGCATGTTGAACTGCATGAGAACTGTCTGATTGCAAAAAAAAACTCTCTGTGGAGGTGCTAAAAACATTTAAACGTCTGTACAATGCTACTAGTCAAAACAGGAAAGGTTATTTGGTTGATTTGAGCAACAGAAGATGCTACTGTAGGCATTTTGATATTGATCAGTATCCTTGTGTGCATGCACTTGCTGCTATCTTGAAGCATGGAAGAACTTCAAAAGATGAGACGTTGGATGATTTGGTTGAAAAATATTGTTCTAAGTATTACTGGATGGAGCAGTGGAAATTGGCATACAACATGACAATATTTCATGTGCCTCGTCACTTATCCTGGCAATTTCCTCAAGAAATACAATCTCAAGTTGTTTTCCTGCCATATGTGGAGAAAAAGAAAGGAACATTACAAGTTACTAGTTTTCCATTTGCAGAAAACTCTTGGAGGAAGAAACCAATTACGAAGAAAGCAGCAACGAGGGAGGTGACAATGAGGGAAGTGGCAACGAGGGAAATGAAAAAGATGGAAGTGATAAATGAGTCTAACTTATGTGTTGTTGAACTTATTTATGTGTTGTGGAACTAATTTATGTGTTAGGGATGCTATTTATGTGTGTTTAAAACTTTGTAATGGAACAAATTAATAATATGTTGTTTCTATGAGGTACTACTGGTACAACGGGTAAAACTTTATAGAAGATACTAGTCACGTTTCTGTATTGTACTACTGGTACTACTAGTATAACTATTTATTGTAATACTAGTAAAACAAGTACAACTACGTTATATATACAAAAAAAAAAAAACAGTACTTGTACAACTCTTTCAATTAAGAATTTTTTTTAATTTTATTTGGCTTTGCATATGAAAATAACAATAGACTAGACGCGTTGGAAAGTCATTAGAATGGTCCAATATAATTATTTGAAGTTTTATCAAATTTATTTCGCAATTATTTTACAACCACATAAGTTTCTGTGATCTACCTTATACTTTAAATGTTTGTTTACTAGTTTGTTCACTTTATTTTTGAAAAACTTACACATAATATATTTTAGAAAGTTAATGATTACTTTGTATGTGGTTATAGATTTTTAAATAGTAAAATGCTGTACAATTGAGGTATATTTTGTTTTAATATGGTACAACTAGATAATTCAATTTTTGTACCAAAATACAACTATGTACAAACTTGTACAACTCAAAACCCGGTACAACTACCTATATGATTGTACAACTATAATATTAGTACAATTACATGTTAATAAGTGCGTTACGTTTTAGTAGTTTATCACGTTTTAAATGCGTAGCACGTTCGAAACATGATAGTTGTACTTTCTTTTGTTTAGTTGTACCAGTTGTATTCATCAGTGTAATTTTACCCAAAATTTTGCCATAGTCTAATTAGTTGTATTAGTTATACAAAAACATGTCGAATTCAAACAAGTTCACCAAGAATATGACAAACACAAGTTCACTACCTAAATCATAAACACACAAGTTTTAAGTTTGAAAACAAAAGCAACACAAAATCTTAAGTTCACAAAAGCAACACAACATCCAAAAGTAACATAAAGTTTTAGTTTCCAAATACAAGAACACATAGATTACTTCTCAACATATGGAGACTGCTTCAAATGAGAAGGTTTGGTACCCTCTTTGTTTTCCGCATTGTCAAGTCCTATGCATCCTCCGATGAATCTTCTTCAGCATCTTCAACTGTTTCATCCGCAGTTTTTTTCTCCTTAATTTCTTTCTCAGCAGCTTCCTTTTCAACAGCTTCTTTCTCAACTTTCTCTGCAGATATTTTTTTTTGAATTAAATGTTAAATTGAATTCAAAAGAAAAAAAGTCCTTGTTACACATAGTGTCCTCTCCTAAGTTTCTATACCAAATCGTATGAAACCAAGTAAAAAAAAAAATTCATTCAAAAACATCCAAGCATCTTCTAGCATCTCCCTTATCACCATTTCATCACCTTTCATAACTATGCCTAGCTCTCATTCCTACTAGACACCCAGCTCTCACTCCTACTGGTTACCATCTCCATACCCAGCCCTCATTCCTACTGGGCACCTAACTCTCACTCCTACTAGGCCACAAACTCAAACTCAACCAGCACCAATATTCTACAGCATGCAAATCAGAATACAACTATCTCGTTTGAAACCAAAGCTGCATCCCCTCTCCAATTTTCCTATCTCCTTTCCTCTGAACCAAAGTGAGCTTATTTCTCATGTTTTTATCGAGCAATTTTATCAGTAAAGCCACCGGAGCTTTAGCTTCGCCATGCCTTCTTCTGTTGCGCTCTCGCCACAGCATATAAACGGTTGCTTGAAACATATACTTGATAACAAACAGGTGCACCTTACTCCAAGTTGGATCCCTTATGAGTCTCAAAATTATGTCCCATTTCATCGAGTATTTATCCCTAAGCACTCCCTTCATCAACGCCTCCCAAACCTGAGAAGAGTATTCACAGTCAAAGAATAAATGCTCAAGAGTCTCCAAAGGCTCAGAACAAAACACACATGAAGTATTGATGCTACCACCCCAAAACTCATACGGTCTTCAGTTGAGAGTCTTCCTTTCATAGCAATCCACATAATAAAAGAGTATTTCGCTGTAGCATACTTGAACCAAACCACATTTCTCCAAGAGCATAAAAGAGTATTTCCTCGCAAGAGATCCCGTGTCTTTAGATGAGAAAGTTCTCTTGTAACTCTTACTTCCCCTCCACAAAGAAACATCTTCAACCTCTCGAGAATAACTGGCTTTACTCTTTTCAATCTCATCTTCAACTCTATTTAAGAGAAGAACACGATGACACCTCTTTCTATGTTTCCAACTTTCCTCAACCGTTGCTGTTATTGGAATACCCAAATCAATGTTACTGCCTTCACCTAATACATCTTTCAAGCAGCCCATAGAAGACCAGTTTTCAAACCAGAAAGCCGCCTTCCTCCCATTGTGAACTTCCACCTTATACATACTTTTCGCCATTTCTATATATTTCAAAATCTTTTTCCACATCCAGGAGCCAGACTGAGTAGTGTCTTTTACCATCCACAAGGAACCCTTACGAATGAGATAGAATTTAACCCAGTTAACCCACATTGAATTAGCCGATAAAATTCTCCAAATCAGCTTCAGACAACTAACCATGTTTAACTCCTTCAGCCTCCTTAAACCCAAAACTCCCTCCTGTTTTTCACTACAAATATCACTCCAAGAAACTTTAGCTTTCCTGTGATTAAGCTCTGGACCCGACCACAAGAAAGTAGAGCAGAGACGATCAATCTCCTTAATACAGCTACTAGGAAACCGAAATGCTGCCATCCAAAAATTATCCAAGCTTGCAATAAAAGATTTGATCAATTGAAGACGACCAACATAAGAAAAAAATCTCCCCGTCCAGGAGCTAATACGCTTCCTAGTCTTCTCAATCAGAGGCATATAGTCCAGAACATACATATTTTTTGTCAAGAGAGGAAGGCCTAAATAACGCACTGGAAGTTTACCTGAAGCAAAAGGAAAATGGAAGAATTTCTTCTTGCTTTTGCGTAGAAACTCCAGCTAGAAACAGGGTTGACTTCTCCATGCTGATCTTAAGCCCAGCCATTCTATCAAACTCATCAAACACTTTCATGATACCTTCCACAGACCTCTTCGTACCATCAGAAAAGACCATCAGATTATCAGCGAAGTCAAGTCAATATTCTTACACCTCGGATGATAGCCAATTTCACCATTCACAGCAGCTTTATCCAACATTCTAGAGAGAACATTCATACAGACCACGAACATGTAAGGAGATAAGGAGCATCCCTTCCTAAGACCTCTTTTGCTTTGAAAGTATCCTGCAAGCTCCCCATTTACCTGAACAGAGAAAGAATCTGAGGTAATACACAACTTGATCCAGTGAATGAATCTAACAGGAATCCCCAGAGCTTCAAGTGTGTTGAGAAGAAATTGCCATTGTACCGAGTCAAAGGCTTTCGAGATATTGATTTGCATTGCACACCTTGGCGAAACTGAATCTTTGTGATAGTCTTTCACTAACTCCGTAGCCAAAAGAACATTCTCCATAAGCAACCTTTCCTTTATAAACGCAGATTGATTCCATGTTAAACACTTTGGAAGGATTCTCTTCAATCTATTGGCCAGAATCTTCGAAATCAGTTTGTACAAAACATTGCAGCATGAGATAGGTCTATAGTCTCTCATCCCTTTAGAATCTTTCTTCTTAGGAATCAGGGCTAAGATGGTGGAGTTTAACCCTTTTGGTAAAAAATCCAGCCTGAAAAAGATTGCACAGCCACAGTAACATCATTTCCTATTATACTCCACGACTCCTTAAAAAATTCTGACGTGTATCCATCAGGCCCTGGAACCTTGTTTCCAGGCATTTTAAAAAAAACATCCTTAATCTCCTCATTAGTAACTTCATTTAAGAGATTCACACAGTCAATCTCATCACATTGAAACTCCAATAAGTCTTTAAGTTTCTCTACAGTTGCTCCTTCAAACTCCCTCGGCTGAGCTGTCATAAATCCCTCAAAAAAATTTCAGCTTCTCTCTTTATCTTATCCCCTGATTTAACTATCCTTCCATCTGTACATAGAATCTCAAATATAGTGTTCTGAGATTCTCTGATCTTCACTGCACTGTGAAACCCCTTATTGTTTCCATCACCTATATCCAACTAGTGTAGTTTAGATTTTTGTTTCAGATACTCTTCTTCAATGCTTGCCAGCTTCTGCCATCTATCATAAGCTTCAACTTCCTCCTTAATACTCTCATTCATTGGATTTTCCATAGTCTCATTTTGTCTTGCACAAAGAGTTTGATGAGCTTCTCTTGTTTTCCTTGACAAATCACCCAGTTTGAGCTTACTAAGCGTTCTCAGAGGCTGTTTGAGAACCTTTAAGCGCTTAGTAAGTCGAAACATAACCGAAGTAGAATGATGCAGCACCTCCTGATCTTTCCAAAAACCTTCCATCAGAGGGACAAACTCTGGCATCTTAGCAATGATGTTAGTAAATTTAAAAGGCTTCCTCTTTCTCTCTACTTCCCTATCAAAATGAATTCTGCACCTGAGATGATCAGAACAACCTCCTGCTTCAAAAACACAGTAGGCAGTAGATTGATTAAGCCATTCTTCATTTATTAAAACTCTGTCCAGCTTCTTGCAAATCAACCCCTCTTCCCTCTTATTACACCAAGTAAATAACGGACCTTGAGACCCCATATCAGACAAACTACAATGGCTCACAACCTCCTGAAACTCCCGTATACCCATAGGAATTCTGTGAGTACTCTCAAACTCCGAATGCTCTCTACCATCCAAAATTTCATTATAATCACCTATTAACATCCATTTTTTGTTTTTAAACATCACAGAATCATGATGACTAACAATATCCTCCCACGAGCTTCTCCTTTCCTCCATTGTGTTCAAAGCATACACAAAAGAGCAACGAAACTCTTCTACTTCCCCCGGTATTAGAAAAGAAACTGTGATTAGTTGACTGCTCTTATAAACCGGAATTAATCTGACTGACGACTGCCAAACCACCCATAATCTTTCTAGGTCTATTGTGCTCATAGTTAGACATAAAATCCCAACCCTGTAACACCAGCGACACAATACTCCCAGCCTTTTTCTCTTTTACTCTTGTTTCAATTAAACATCCAAAGAGAATTTTTTTATTTCTCACCCAGCTTCTAACTACATCTTGTTTTGTTTTCTTGTTGAACCCTCTCACGTTCCAAAAGAAACACGCCATTAGTGATTTTTGTTCGGACCCCTCGGTATATTCTTTATAGGTCTACCGTCTACCCCTTTTATTTGCCTTCGTTCTCTCCTCAATGCTCTCTTCTAACTTCCTTTGACATTTATCACCCACCTCCTCATCACCCACATATTCTATTCCTTCCTGTTCATCCATTCCAACTTCAATACCATTATCATCCGAATTACTCAAAGCAGCATATCTCGAAGGAGTAGCTATTATCACTTGATCATACTTCAGATCCTGCGATTTTTGACTCCTCCCTATCTTCTCTGTAGATACCCTTTGCCAATCATTTATCTGGCCTTCCTCCAATTCATCAATCTTCTCTTTTCCACTCGTAGTACTCTCATTATTTTCCATATCCAAAACCTTCAGAATATCCCTTCCTTCACTTCCCTAACCTTCAACTTGTACATCATTCACAACCTTCACTGGCGTAGCTTCAGTCTCCTTCAAATCCACTACCTCTTTCTTATCTTTACAAAATATCTCCAAATGGCCCCATCTCCCACATTTAATACATCTTGGTGGTAATCCAACATAATGGAAATGAACTGTAGTTTCTTCCCCTTTGATCATGTATGTGATATTCTCTGGAAGCTCCTTAGATAGATCCGCTTTGAGAAACACTTTAGCAATCTCAAAGTGAGTACACGCCAACGTTTTAGGATGCAGATGATCTGGTACTCCCACAACACTCGTGATGAAGCTCAATCCCTCCCAAGAATACATATTCATTGCAACATTTGTGACATGAACCCAGAGAGGGATCAAGCTCGCCTTAGATTTATCTTCATCTGGAACCCATTTTGAGACTACCATCGGCACTCCAGCAATATTCCACAATCCACACGTCTGATAATCTTACTTATGATCTTCTCATTTGTAACTCATATCCTCATCGTTGTAGCATCCATCTCGATCACATCCAATTTCTGATTCTGCTCACCAAATGCCCAGATTTTGTTGACAATCATATGAACTTTAGCCACATGAGGAGCTGTTTCCAGAAACCTCGCAATGACAAAGTTCTCCCACAATGGATTAGCCTTCTCTATGATTTCCGATGGAACTTCAATCGATTTCTTACCTCCCGAATCACAAATCTCAAAATCGTATTTCTTCAGAATTTGTTTTCCTTGTGCCACTGAGACCCATGATTCCTTTGCCTGATTCCGTGGAGATGTAGTACCATTCTGAGTCGTCCCCGGATCCATCTCTACTGCCGGAGAAGACATCAGAGCTTGAAAATCGTTGATCGCTGTTATCGTCGCCAAAATCGCCTCTTCTCTCCCCATGAAACAACGCCCTCCTTTTCAAGTGTATATGGACATTTCTCAGCATCCTCTACAAAATTAAATAAATTAAAATAAAATCATAGCTAAATTACAATAAAAATTACGAAAAAATACATTACCTTGCACTATCTGTTTAGGCTCTTTCTCACCCTCCGTGGCCTCCTTATCAGCATCATTTTATGCCATCATCTCTCGCTCATTCTCACCCTCTTTTGTGGCCTCCTTATCAGCATCAACCTCGCCTTCCTTCTCATGCTCATCCTCCCCATCCTTCTCAGGTTCTTTCTGGCAAGTTTCTTGGCCTCTACTGGTGTTTTGGCCATTTTCTTGGCCTCCACCGGTGTCAAAACGATCATCATCAAATAAGTCATTCCTGTTTCCAAATCTGTCTCTCAGATTGCGGTCGTCTTCCATACTCTTCATTCTTGCTTCCAGCTGAGCAATTTGTCATCTCTCACCTTCATGCTTGCTTCCAACTGAGCAATTCTTATTTTCATATTATCACATTGTGCCTCGGTTTCCTCAGACACCCTCGGACCCTCAGATTCTTCACCAATTCTCTCAAACTCGAGTCTTTTCTTTCGGGTTTTGACATCTATCATATACAGATCCTTCCAAAGAATCTTTACCCGATCATGGATAATAATCTTGTTCCAACCGTCGACAATTGCGTCAGGCTTTTCCCCATCATCTCGTAGCTGAAAATCCTCCCCTAACCCATCATCAAAGATCTCAACCAATAGATCTAGCTCGCTTCCATTTGGTTCCAAAATATTAGAAATTTTTTGTATCACCTTTTTTTTCTAAGCTTCTTATATATCTCTTCTAACGCATATCTTGTAGACCCATTTCCTAGGAACCTGGACTTGCACATTCTTGGACAACTATCATCAAATTTTTCAACATCTTCTCTAAAATTTTCCTTTAGCACTTGGATAATTTCAAAGGCCAATATCAGCACAGCATTTTAAACCTCCATATTAGTAAAAAAATTATATATGTTATATGCCATTCAGTTAACAATTATTACCTCAAGTGGGTTGATAAACCCAAAAAATGTCCAAGAAGCCTTTGTAGCTGGGATTTTTCCACGAAAATGCTTCACCATATGCTTTATCTTCGCCAAGGAGTCGTCAAAGGTGAAACACCCCCATGGAAACGTGTGGCACACCCGAAGATCATTAACCATTCAGAGAAGAAAATGATGTACCACTACAAAAAAAGTCTACATTGATAGCATATTGTTATAGCACGTTTTACTGAACTGCTATCATAGATGATTTAAAAAATTCCGTGTTATATAATAACGTTAGATAAACGTTATGACAGAGTAAAACTTAAGATAACACTTAATCAATGCTATTTTGAAAATTAAGTGAGAGGGAAGATAAAATTACTGATTCCGCCAATACTTAGTGAAAAATTAGATTTAAGCGCCAAAGATATATTTAGGCGTCTTCAGTAATATTGCTATCAAATACATATAATAGCATTTTTATAACGCTAAGAAAAGTTATTTGATCCCTAAACCTTAAACATAGTTTTAAACCCTAAACGCTAAAGACAACGCTTAAAACTCTAATCTTTTCATATTATAACTTTAAGTCTTAAAATTAAACTCAAAATTTAATCTTCTTCATCTTAACCTACATATAAAACTATATAATGTAATATTTCAATCTTATAATTAAAATTAAAATTTAACTCCAAATAGATTTTTAGAATCTAATAATCAAAATATAAACCTCATATATACTATATACCTTATATCATAAACAAAATTTTAAACAAAACTCCAAATACTATAAATTAATCTGAAAATTAGTTATCATTAGTTAATCTTAAATATAACCCAAATACTATACATCAAAACGTTAACTCTAAACCTAAACCCTATATAAAATTCAATCTTAAACCTTAAACTTAAACCTTAAATAAAATTCAATCTAAATCTTAAACTTAAGCTATAAATTTAATATGTTAAAAAACTTAATCTCAAATCACATATTAGATTTCAAATCTCCCAAATCCAAAACCACATAACTAAATATAAACCCTAAAAGCAAATAATGCAAACCTTATATCAGAAACACTAAACTTAATTTCTAAACCTTATATCATAAAACTAGATAAAAAAATAGAAATCTTGCATCTGATTGGTCAAGGCAAAAAGGGAAGGATTGGCTTTGGTTAGTCATCCACCGTTGATATAAACATCGGATGGCCAAAATAATTAATTAATCAATTCTTTTTTTTTCTCATCTTCTTTAATCATTTCAATACAAATAATATAATAAATGAAATGTTGTGATTGGTTAATATCTGATGACAAAGATAACTATTTTTAACCATTGATTATTTTGATCTAATGGATCAAATTCACCATAGAAATCCTCCTACAACAAACACAAACATCATCACCCCCACCACCACCTTATCTACCACTACTTCTACCTCACCCACAATCACCTCCGCCTGACGCTACCATCACATCTGTCTCCTCCTCCTCCTTGTTCTCCACCGTCGCGACCAAAATCACATGCTCACCCATCCTACTACTCTTTTTGTCTTCTCTTAGTTCACATATTCTTATTTCACAGTTTTTTAGATCTAGATTTATAAAGGAGAAGAATGATTTGTGTTCATCTGCGATGCCTCCCTCTTCCTTTACAACTCGCCCGAAAAGATGAAAGAGACTACAAAGTATGTCTCTCACTGTGCAGATTTACTTTGTGTTTTGATTTTATACGTTGATTGGATCTATGAGTAGGTAAGACACGGTGGATGACGACGAAGGGAAGGGAAAGTCACGACTAGGGATCCTCGTCGTGTAAAAGACTTGATGATATCTTCAGGAAGAGAGTCACAGCTTGTGTGGCGAGGAGGAAGGAGGCGAGAGTGAAGACATAGCTAGGGTTCTTTTAGGTTTAGTTATTTTTTAATAGAATTGGTTTAGTGTAAACCGAGTGAAGGAAATTGTAGAGGTCTGACCTTTTTCTATTTTGTTTAGTGTAAATCTGAATTATTTGTAAACTAATTTTAATTTATAAATAAAATTTATTTTGTTGCTCAAAAAAAAACTTTTATTTTATATTTAGTTTTAAAACAATTTTTTATTTAATTTGCAATTATTTTATTTTAATTATAATTATTTTTCATTTATTGTAAAAAGACATATCATAGCACAAATATATGAATCATAATCAATTTGTAACAAAAAAGTAATGTTATAGTAAAGTTAATAACAACATTCAAATAGTGTTATCTTATCTGTATATTTTGTAGCATTTAAAAAAATGCTATCGTAGAGATGGTACCTATGATGGCTGCCGATTACATGGCAGATGATAAAACGCTATGAAAGACCTACCATAGCGTTAAACGTGAGCTAAGAATGTTAATATTTCTTGTAGTGTACAGGTGTTCCACACCTTGATCTTCCTCTAATGACTGTGTCCAAGAAGTAAAGCACCATCATCCTCAACCGATCATCACTACCATCATACTCCATATTCTTTAGCTTTTTTAGAACATCAGCCAATGTCACTCTTAGTTCAGGAGGATCCTCACCCTTCTTCTTTGGTTTTTTCTGAAAGTACTTCTTAGCAAATCTCAAACTTCCCATGCTCTCATAGTTCTTTGGATATGTCTGGCAATATAGTTCTGATATTGAGCCATGTTCTCTGATGGAGTAACGAATGGGAACCCCATTTACCACAAACCAAGCCTGTCTCTTCTTATCGACTTTTACGGTGCGAAGCAACAACATCCACAATCCCATGACCTTTCTCGTTGAGGAGCAATCCATATGGAAAATATGCTTGAACTGTGGGTGCCCACGAAACCACTTCTACTCGGTTGCATCAAAATGTTTAATCAACTTGATACAATTATGTTGATGACACCTTGAGGGGAGCTTACAAGGCTTCCCATACTCTGGCGGTTGGAAGTAAAGCTTGTGTCGTTTGATTGCTCCTCCAGCTATATCCTCACCCTGTATAACAAAATATAAAATTAATACAATTGAAATACTATAAGTTGTATTAGCAATAATATATATAATAGTCACACAAGTTCTAGTTGTAGAGTAACACAAGTTATACATATACGAGTTATACTAGTAATACTCGTATTACTAGTGGAATACTATGGAGTTGTACTAGTAGTAATACAAGTTATACTGGTTTCACAAGTACTGATGTCACTCAATTTATTCTAAGAAGTGAATTACTCTCTCAAATAAGAGGTTCAGTTGTATTACTTAGGGATTGAATCACGAGGAGCTAGGAAACCAATTAAATCTAAAAATTATTAATAATCTAGGTAAATAAATAATAAATTAGTAAATAAATAATAAAGCAGTAAATAATGCAAACAGTAAATAAAATAGTAAACAAGATGAACAAAATAATCGTTCAGTTTGGCAAAAGTTTGTTTTATGGAAGCATGGTTGCTAGATCTAGAGTTGCTATTCAAGTATTAGAGATTATAATCCTATATGTTTGGATGGTACTATAGAGCATTAACTATCTTAATCAACAAATCTATTAAAATCTCATTTAAATAAATAATTTTAATGACTGGAAGGCCGCAATTGACAGTGTCAATCAATTATTCTATGGGAATATCGATCGATACACTAAATTCATCATCGATCGATTTCTTGTCGAAAGATCGATCAATGAGTCCGGTCAAGCGTTATGCATGAGTTAACATAGACTCACTAAAGATTCTTAGATCAAACTATTGCTGTATTTATAGAAATCCTAGTTTAATAGGAATGTGTTCAAGACTATCAGAATTGCTTAAATATCTCTAATCCAACCTAAGTAATCCGGGATTCAATGTTTCTAATTAGCTACTCGAGAACCATGAGCATTAAGAACATTATATTAATGAGTACCACAACTAGCAACCCTATAGTTGGGGATAATCCCTCTAACCTATGTAAACTCTAAACCTAACAGGTGATCTACTCTAGCATGAAGTTTGTCACAGAAATCATAGAAAGAGTAGATGTAAAATAGATATAAAATATAATAGATAAGAAAACCAAAAGAGTTCCAGGAGGACTCTGATTGAGTTCCTCCCTTCTCTCCCAAAACTTAGAACAAGAACAAGTAAAAGAGCATAGCCGTCAACAATGGCTTGCAAATAACATAAATAGGGTTTCAAGTCGTCCAAGGGCATTCTGGTAATTAAGGCTTCTTCTGGGGTTAAGTTGGTATTGAAATATAATTGATCTACGTTCTGTGATTCCCATCGATCGACACCAAGTGTGTTGCATCGATCGATTCTTCTTTATCTTCTCGACAGCTTCCTCTCGCGAGGCAGACTGACCACGCTTCAGTAAAACGGACATAACTTCGGCTACAGAGTGCTGATAGTCCTCAAACCGATGGCATTGGAAAGATAACTCAAATATATATCTTTTGTCAAAAGATGGGAATAATCTAACGGTGGAAAGGTTTACATCAATAGCTAAACATTTGATGCGTATGTGCAGTTATGCACTCAAAAGGGTTCCTAAAGACACCAAATCACCATATTTCTCCAGAACGTACCTGAACCTGTAAATACTCTAAAAATACTCCAAAAAATACTAAATATATCTTAAAACAATTATATACCATGGTTAATAATGGGTAAAATCCATGGTATATCAACTCTCCCAGACTTACCCTTTTGCTTGTCCTCAAGCAAAACAAACATGCAGTCTCTCTGAAAGAGGTTTGAAAACAGCAGGGACTGACAAAATATTTAACTTACTACTATCACCTCTACTATGTTGCAATCACATCAAATAAGTGCTAACCTCAGAGATACTTTATATACCATATCCTAGCTTAACAACCAAATCCATTCTACCAGCAACTTAGCAAATACTAGCTTGACTCACCCCTCTACTAACCTTATTTCTTACGTAAAATAAAGTGCATGTTTTACCTTGGGAGTATCGATCAAAGGATACTTGGACTCTTACCCCAACATGTATCTGAGTAAACAGGTAGTCATATTCTGGTTTATTTTCTCCCTATATCCCTCTTCTCTGAATCTTTTTCTAGATCTCAAACTCAATGGACGAAGATGCTGCTACAGTCCATCTTACCATATTGTTTTTGATTTTCGAATTTTTTTTTTGTGTGACAAAGTGTAGGCGAATAATGGGGTCATCGGTAATGTACCTACCCCTCGCTTCCACAATTTGTGATCATTCCTTTGAATTAGAATAGTGGGGTCATTGGTAATGTACCTACCCATCTGCATCTCAGGAAATCATCTCAATCTTTTCTTTTATAGATGCTGAAGAGAAGAGAGAAGGAAACCAAAATTTTACAGACTTATAGCTTTCAGACCTGAAGGAGGAATCCGATCCAATGTATACCAAGCCCCAAAGCAAGCAAATTAATCAGATTAGGGTTGGAGGTCATCTTTGGTTCCTTTAAACTTTCTAAGCAAGTGTGATCTAATGGCAGGATGATCCACTTTAGTATATCTAGTATACTCTGTTGTCAACAAATCTAAGAATGGTGCTATAGTGTGGTTAGCTAATAAGAAAAAAATTTAAAACGATCATAATACTCTTCTTGAGATCAATAAAAATACTCTTTGAAAAGAATTTTAATAAGTCTCACAATAAACAAATATCAGTAAACATCCCCCCAGACTTAAATTACACTATCCCCAGTGTAAAACAGCCGAGTGATGTTAAAAAATAAGTCATAAAGACTCAATTGAACAAGGAAGAACAATAAACCTGACCGGAAACCTGTATCAATCGATGTGCAAATGGACGCATCGATCGTTTCAGTTGATGTTGTGTCGATCGATATCAACATGTTCTCCTCGGTCGATAAGAAGGTAATCTATCTTCTTGGATTTTGCCCGCTAAATTTACACAGCATATTTTACTACAAAAATTTTGGAGAAGTTCGTCGTGTTCGTCTTCTTGTAAACCGCGAGGGTGAGCATGTGGGCTGTGCCTTTTTTAAGGTTGCTTCTGCTGAGGAAGCAAAGAAGGTGTTACTGCACGAGAGTAGAACTCATATTATTCTTTCTGACTGGTTGAGATGGCTCCGTACCCTATCCGACCCAAGTAAATTGATTTATATTTTTCTCCATTTATTTTTGCTATATATTTGATTTCCTTACATGAGACTAATGCTATTCGCCTTGTTGATTAGGTACAACCTCGCAGAGACCCTCTGGTAAGGGATTTTACTATTTGCTTTTTGAGTCCTTTGGGTTAAGCTTTTTTTTTTTTGTTATACATGTTGTGATAACAACAAGTTTTCTCTATATTCTAGGAATGAAGAATACCTTGAACCATTAAGCCTTCCGATAGAAGAAGATTATTTGGAGAAACAAGAGGTAACTAAGATATTTTGCGGAAAGAAGAAAACCTTCTCTGAAGATGACTGATAGAAGAAGATGAAGCTATTTGGTGTTTAAACTTCAACTTGGTTTTTCCTTATGTTCTAGTTAAGTTATTGTGTGAATCTATTTTCAAGTATTGCCTAACCCGAGATGTTTTGTTAGATCCAATCGTCGCTTACGGTTTGATCGCTCTTTGTTTTCTGGGTTTCTTTTCCGATCATCGATTTTGTTACGATGGTGATTAATATAAGTCTCAATCATCGCAATCATCGCTCTGGTCGCTTTACGCGTGCTGGTAGCTCGAATCCTCTTCTTGGTAGCTCCCCTTCTGTTCCTGAAGCCGTTGCAGCTCCGACTATCAAAGATTTCGTTTGCCCTAGCCGCCGTGATGAACCCCGATAACGTTCACTCTCCATTGTTTCTTCACCACGCGGATCATCCAGACTTGCAGATCGTTTCTGTACAGCTCGATGTATCCAACTACACCCAGTGGTGCTCTGCCATGAAAATCGCTCTTGATGTGAAGAACAAGATCGCCTTCGTCGACGGTTCTCTCCCTCGTCCTGCCTTAGGTAATCCTCTGTTACGCATCTGGTCTCGATGTAACAGCATGGTCAAGTCATGGCTACTTAACTATGTCACTTATAAAAAATATATGGAAGTATCTTATCGTTTGATGATGCTATTGAGATTTGGAATGATTTGCACAGTCGTTTTCACAAAACTAACTTGCCTCGAACCTTCCAACTGATACAGCAGATTCATGAAAGGTTCCCTGGATCTCTCTGGTTACTACACAACTCTCAAAACTCTCTGGGATAATCTTGATGGTGCTGAACCACCGGAGATGTGCTTGTGTTGTAACACTTTTAAACTGTGTCAGTCAGCGCTCTGCTAAGACGAAGGTGGAGAGGGGTCGTATCATAAAGTTTATGTCTGGCCTGAATGAGAAGTACTCTATCATTCGCAGTCAGATCATTATGAAGAAGCCCTTACCTGATCTTGCTGAGATTTGCAACATTCTGTACCAAGATGACAGTCAACGTCAATTCAACTCTGTGATTGCTCCTACTGCTTTCCATGTTAGCCATGACACTACTTAACCCTCTGCACTGATCTCCTCGTCTGCTAACACAACTCCTTCTAGTGAATCCAACAACTCACAGTCAGGAGCGTTGAATGCTTTTCATAGGAAATCAAGTGCAATCTGCTCTCATTGTGGCAACACTGGTCACGTTATTGACCGTTGCTACAAGCTACACGGTTATCCCGTTGGTTGGAAAAAAGGGAAACCAAGTTATGACAAGTCTAAGTCTGCTGCAGTTGCTGCTAATGTCTCTGTTCAGACTTCTCATGTCTCTGGTTTGGACAATCTCATTGGTCAGCTGAACAAAGATCAGATTCAGAACTTCATCGCTTACTTCAGCCCTCAGCTATAGACTATGCCATCTGAATCAGCTTTTGTTTCTGCTGTTCAACAACATGATCATTCTGGTATTTCATTCTCATCTTCCACCTTTCGTTTTGTTGGTCTTTTAAGCTTTGCTAACTGCGTTACTGATCAACAAACTTGGATTGTTGTTGATGCTTCTATTTGACGCCAACGTTTTGGCCATACTTCTTTTAAAAGACTTGATCTTCTCACTGATGTACTTGGATTTTCGAAAGCTAAGACTAAAGGACTTTTGCACTGTGAAATTTGTCATCGAGCTAAAAAAAAGAAGTTATCATTCATCTTGAATCCTAAGCTCTCCCCTCACCCCTTTGATCTACTTCACGTAGATGTCTGGGTCCCCATTTATGAGGCTACTCAAGAAGGCTATCGATATTTCCTCACGATCATCGGTTATCATACGAGAGTCACTTGGGTTTACATACTCAGATTGAAGAGTGATGTTCTTACAGTGTTTCCAGACTTTATTCAAATGGTTGAGACTCAGTACTCTGCTCGAGTGAAATCTGTTCGTCCAGACAACGCGCCTGAACTACGTTTTGAAGCTCTATACAAAGCCAAATGCATTGTCTCTTATCATTCTTGCGCAGAAACTCCTGAGCAGAACTCTGTCATTGAAAGGAAACATCAGCACATTCTTAACGTGGTTCGTGCCCTGATGTTCCAATCTGGTGTTCCAATGAGCTTGTCCCCCCCCCCCCCCCCAACACAACTTACTTCAGTCTTCCTCATTTATCGAACACCCTCTCAAATTATCTCTAATAAGACTCCTTATGAGATGCTTACTAACAAGATTCCAGACTATCTCACTTAAAGACGTTTGGCTGTCTTTGCTATTCAAGTACATCTCCTAAGAAACGCCACAAATTTCAAGATAGAGCTCGTGCTTGTGTGTTCCTTGGCTACCCATCCGGCTACAAGGGTTATAAGATACTTGACTTGGAAAGCAACACTGTTCTTATCTCGCGGAATGTTGTGTTTCATGAGACATTATTTCCCTATCTTCAACAGTCTATGCCTACTGATTATGCAGATTTCTTTCCTCGGCTCTCTGTATCAGCAGAACCATTTACACCTGCCTCATGTTCTTCCCCTCTGGTGATATCTCGTGAGATATCTATTCCATCAAAACGGGTCTCTAAGCCACCACGTCATCTTCAGGATTATCAATATATCCTATCTCCAATGTATTGTCTTATGATGCTCTCTCTGATACTTACATGATCTTTATCAATGCTCTCAATAGCATTCCCGAGCCCTCCTCTTATGCACAAGCTTGCAAAATAAAAGAGTGGTGTGATGCAGTGGGCATTAAAATTACTTCTCTTGAAGATAATAGTACTTGGATAGTGTGATCTCTACCAGCATGAAAGAAGGCAGTGGGTTGTAAGTAGGTTTATAAAATCAAACTGAATGCAGATGGGACTCTTGAAAGATATAAAGCGTGTCTCGTTTCTAAAGGATACACTCAACAAGAAGGCTTGGATTATGTTGAGACATTTGCTCCTATAGCTAAGATTGCTACTGTGAAACTACTCATCGCCATTGCAGCTGCAAAAGGCTGGTCCCTCAATCAACTAGACATCTCTAACGCCTTCTTCAATGGGGACTTAGATGAAGAGATTTACATGACTCTTCCACCTGGTTACTCTCCAAGACAGGGGGAATCTTTCCCACCAAATGCAGTCTGCAAACTCAAGAAGTCTCTTTACGGACTAAAACAAACCTCTCGCCAGTGGTTTTTAAAATATTCTGATTTTTTACATCAGTTGGGTTTTAAGAATCTGGTGATCATACCCTTTTCATCAAGAACTCTGGCAATGTTTACATGGCTGTATTAGTCTATGTAGATGACATAATAATTGCCAGTAGTTGTGATCATGCCACAGCATTGTTGAAGACAGCTCTTGAAGCTTCTTTTAAACTCAGAGATTTGGGTACACTTTGTTACTTCTTGGGACTCGAGATAACTCGATCTTCTGATGGGATTACTCTATGTCAAAGGAAATATATTTTGGATCTCTTGGCTGAAACTGGATTACTTGGTTGCAAGCCAGTCTCAATTCCTATGGATCCTAGCGTTAAGCTCTCCTCTGAAGATGGTAATTTGTTGGAAAATCCTGAAGTGTATCGTTGGCTGGTTGGCAAACTCCTCTACTTGAACTTTACTCGACCTGACATTACATTTGCTATTCATCGGTTATGTCAGTTCACTGCACTTCCTCGTACTCCTCATATTCACGCAGCATACAAAGTCCTGCATTATTTGAAAGGAACAGTTGGCCAAGGTCTTTTCTATTCCTCCAGCTCTGACCTACGTCTCTCTGCTTTTGCTGATGCTTCTTGGAGTTCTTGTCCCGATACTCGTCATAGTATTTCAGGACTGCGTATGTTTGTTGGCTCTGCTCTCATTGCTCGGAAGTCAAACAAACAAGACACTGTCTCATGTTCATCTGCGGAATCCGAATATCGAGGTATGTCTGAAGCTGTTCGAGAAATGATACGGTTTCGTAATATGCTTGAGGATCTTTGGATTGTTCAAACTGGCCCTGCTTCTCTCTATTGTGACAATACCGCTGCTATTCACATCGCCAAAAATGCCGTCTTTCATGAGCGAACAAAACACGTTGAGCGTGACTTTCATATTGTTCGTGAACGCGTCGTCTCAGGCATGATCAAAACCCTCCATGTTCGTTTAGAGAATCAGCTTGTATATAGTGACTCATTTTGTCACACGTAAATCTTAACAGAAAGTATTCATATTTTTGTCATCTTCCTTCTCTCTCATGTTCATCTTTTCTCCATGATTGCTTGAGGAAGAAGTTTAAGTTACTAAAAATTATCCCTCGTGCTTAGTGCTTTGCTTGGTGTGTCTTTATCTCAAGTTTTTTAATAGGGCACCTATTCAATCATGAATGGGTTTCAAAAGTAGCATGTAATACTTGCACATATATCTTCGTGAAGGGCTTCTTAGAATTAGTGAATTCACTTTTGCTGAAACTGAGCACTTTGTTGATACTGAGATTAAGTTCCATCCCAAATTCTATGATGTATCAAATTTTGAATTCGTCATGTTACTAATAGAAATACAAACGTCTGGCCAATCTGATTTCTCAAAAGATATGTAGGAAATCTATATCTGAAATTTTCAGTAGAGTTCAATAGTTTTCAATGTAGTTTTCCAAACTAAATTTCAGCCAATCTACATATACTATGTTTTCATTATTTAAAAATGCTTCATTTTCCGATAATTTGGAAAATCCGGTTCAAGGCTCTGACATGAACAACTCTGAAGCAACTACACGGGTTGTGGTCCGTCTACTCATTGACCCGTAAGCCATACCTTTATGTACTCATATTTTTAAATCCTTCCGGTTTTCAAAAAGAAAACTAATTTAATCTCCCATGGCAGTTCCATTGTTGTGTACTTTTCTCAGTAGGACTACGCTGCTGCAAAGTTTTTGGGGCTTATTAACTCAGGTGATCAAATTCAGTCTGTAATGGTAGTCAATAGGGTTAATCCAAAAATATTTGGAGGTATGCTTCTCAATCTTTAAGAAATAAACATATTTATGGTCCATTGTATATATGATTCTGCTTTCTAACATAATCTAAGAAACATTTGGGTTTTATGTAGGAAATCTCTATCTGAACTCAATCCCAACTACCCATTTCTACTTTGACAACACCATCCCTGCCATTAAAGATTACGTAAACAGGTAAGTTACCACTTACATAAACAATCTTACCAGCTATTTATGTGAAGCACATACTAACTCCATCCAGCTTTGGAGGTTGAGCAGCAGAACTTTACCCACGTTGATACCATGAAAGGGATTAAAAAAAAGGAGCTTGTGTGGAGACCTTCACACGTTCATCTCCAACTCCAATAAGCATGTAACACTCAGTCTTTAAACATAGTTAGTACTCTTGTGTTGTTTCAAAATTCTCTGATGTATCAAATTTTTAATTTTCATGTTTCCAAGAGAGAAATGAACGTCTGGCCAATCTGATTTCTAATCCTACTATGTACTCTCACATATCCTTCTGTTTATAATTTCTCCTTTGATGCCTACAACTGGAACTTTTTAGTGCTTGAAACCCATAGTTAAATCTACTAAAGTAGATTGATTGTGGGTACAGTGTTGGATGGCCAAAAATAGCAGCATTGTTATTGTGGCTGAATAGAAATATGCAGAACCTAAAAAAGACGTATTTATTTATTTGAGCCAATTGTATTTTCGTCTCTGTTTGATAAATTCGTTGTTAATATGTTTTCTCTTTCTATCAGAAACTTGTAATTAAATTTATATGAAGAATAATTGAGTTTTGCGTTCAAATGAAATCAAAAGAATGTTGCTGCGTTTTTTGAACGGTAGACAGAAGTTCTTCATTATTTACTAAAAAGATTTTTCTGACATAGTGGTTAATTAAAAACGAATTTTCAGTGTCAGGCCATGAATGAGCAAGAAGCTGTGGAGATGAAAGCAACCTTGGAATCTTATGAGGAAGTTGAATTAGTGTGCACCATCGGCAAAAAAAGAGAGCATCAAGAATTTCATGGTGTCAATCTCAAAGGAGAAAAAGATAAGGCACCAACTGGTTTTCACTCCGTCAGTAAATGGACAATGTTGTAAGATTTGATTGGATCGTATGTTGTTTGTACATTTTACCAAAGCAGGAAAAAACATGTGAACGTTTTCCCTAAATCGCAAGTCAACAATGTGTTCTATACTTATAATCTAAAGACAAATTAATCAAGACCAAAAGTAAACTATTTTAAAACCCACACCTTCACAAAACGTTATTATTATTAAAATTTCCAAATCAAAAGGTTATCCATAACATATATACACATACATGTATAGTAAATGTATCTAATTATATCAATCTATACTATTAAAGCTGAAGTACAAAAAATTAGTGTTTGGAAACAATATTTAAAATTATAATGATTGGAAACAAGGATAGCCTACAAATCTAATGGGCTTATTTATTAAACTAAAGATTACTGCGGCCCAAAGTATCATTATTATTGTTTTTGGGTTTCTATCATTGATATTATTTTATTTCTGAAAATTATTTATACATATATGTATTCATGTTTTAAATGTATTTAAAATAAATCAAGAATAANTATTTCTGAAAATTATTTATACATATATGTATTCATGTTTTAAATGTATTTAAAATAAATCAAGAATAATATATATTTTATTTATATAATTTATATTGACTATTGTTATAAATTTTTAACAGTGATATACTAGCCTTTCAATTCTTCATTAAAAAATTAACTTAAAATTTGAATAAATTGTTTAATGTATATAACTTTGTACCAAATTTAGCAAAAAAAAAATTTTATAAACTATTAATAAAATGTTTACGGGTCACAATATTTTGCGACGCCCCTGTTACACAATACAGTGCTGAAATACAATGTTTAAATAATGTACTATTACTTAGTCAAATTGGAACCATTAGATTGTAATTTTTAAAATGTTTATATATACCATAAAAACAAATACCCGCCCAGTCGGGCGGGTTATGATCTAGTTTATTCTTAAATCCATTTTATGTACACATGCAGAATTCAATACTATATTACTCTTTCCGTTTTTCAAGATTCGTTCTTCAAGAATGTTGAAGGAAGAATGTCCCTAAAAAAACCATAGTCAACAATTTCTGATGAATACTATTACTATAACTAAAGTGATTATGATGACTATGTTCCTATGATATAGATCCCACTGACAGGTAATTCACGAGAGAATAATCATCATAAGAAATTCTTGAGAGTCACATCTGACATGTGAAGCTATGGAGGAGACAGCTTCCATGGTAGAGTAAAAATAACATAACACAAACTTAGGATATAGAAGTTAATATCTACAAGAAAAATACAAAGCAAAAAACCCCGCGCTTGTGCGAGAGTATGATCTCTAGTATTAATTAAAGAGAGGGCAAGGCTTGCTTCACTTAATGTCTGAGGGTTAAATCTAAACACTTTTTTTAAATGTTTATTTTCCATCCTAAAACTGTAACGAATTTTAAAATATAGTAAAAATGTTTAAAAATTAGTCTTATCATCTTATAAATGTTTTTATTTTTTAAAATTTATTAACTTTAAAGATGATATCATATTGTGAAGGTACTATTTAAAGTAACTACCTCGAATCTGAAAAATCATGACTATTCTTATAGGTTTTTGGAAAATACAAATAGTCAATTTCCATAAATATCTTATTTTTATGTCTATTAAAATAAAAATGTGTAATTATAAGGACACAAATGAAAAAAATGTTTTCTGAAAGACACAAATGAAAAGGTATGATCATAAAGATACAATAACATCTATATATACATGTGTGATGATAGTTTTTTTGTATGTAAGTTATTAGTGTTTATAACAACAATAATACAAATCAACACACACTATTAATTTTTGTTTTTATAGAATATTGTGACTTCTCCATCATAGGTCACTTAAAGATATCATTCGGTGAAGTGATCCAGTACTAAACCAAAACAAGCATCATTGATCAACGTTAGTGTCTTTCTTCTTTTCTAATAAAATGTTAAGGTTGAAGTAAATAGAGAAAAAAATCTAGATTATAGTCTTAGATAGATTTTACTATAGAATCATAAAAGTTACTTTTACATGTGGTATGAGAGCCATCTCTGGAAATAGTGCAAGGATTCATGGTAGGTATTTGTTAAATGTTCCTTATGATCCATATTGTTTCATTTAATTTTCATGAAAAGCACATGTATGTTTTTGAAAAAGAATTTTTCTTTGGTATGAGAACTTATTCTGTTTTGTTTAAAGAGGATCAATCGTGTACTTGAAATTGTTATAGTACTGCATTTTCCTAATTTTTATTGGATTGTTAACAATTACTGCATTTCATTGATGTGAAAAGTCACCAACGAGAGATTGTAAAAGTAAGCATTCACATGTCAAAGTGCATGTATATAAATAAACCTTTGGAATTTTGCTGTCACCATAAGTGAACATGTATTACCAGAAGGAATGCATTAAACCTTTTAATATTAGTAGTTTTTTTAATATATATAATATTAGTAGTTGAATGTTCCATATGTTTTGGGACACAGTTATTATTAATTTAAAATATTATATAATAATAATGTGTCAAATAAAAAATACTTCCACTGCAGCTTACTAATAGATAATTTGTGTTATGAAATATTAGCACAATGTAAAAATAGTTATGCTATAAAATATTAATAGAATATTAAAAATTTTACCTATTTAAATTTTAATAATTATATAGTTTATAATATGTTAGTCTTGTTTACATATAAATATTAAAATTAACAATAGTATAATTGATCACGATTAAAGAGATGTAAAAAATGACGTAAAACTATAATGATCAATTCTTTATTTTCTATATATTCTGAGAGATTTCTAAAATGTGAATAACTGAATATAGTTAATAACATAAAAGAATTAATAATTTCTTTTACTATAATTGATAGTAATTATATCCAAAGTTACAATAATATTTGATTTCAGTTTGAAATGATCAATCATGTAAGCATATTTAACATCACTACAAGTGTTTGTATTTATGTACTATTTAAAAGATGTGTTTTTCATTATTTAAATTCTATTAGTGTAAAGAATCATGTCTTTTCATTGTAAAAAACAATTTTTCAAGTTGTTAGTATATACCCATAAGTGTCTTTATACAGTTATGTGTCTTTTAATTGTGAAATGTTTATAGTAACCGTGTCTTTTTATAATTAATGTTATAAGAGCATCTCCAAAAAGACACTCTATTTTAGAGTTTGCAAAACTCTCTATATGAAGTTTGTAGGTGTTATACTCCAAAAGCAAAACTTCAAACCAAACTTTAAAATTATTTGTATTTTATATTATGGTCCTTATATTTCTCATAACTAGTTAAAATTCATATAATTTTTATAAATAACTAACACATATATAAATATATTACAGCAATATTAAATGTTACACTAAAATATGAAATTATTAATAGAAATATATAATTAAATATTAAACTATAAATAAAATAACACATTAACTCTTGTAATATTGTTTTTGTCTAGCTTTAATTTAACTATTTTAAATCTTATCTTGTTGTTTTAAAAAAATAAAAAATATGAGTAAAATTAAAATTTATAAAAAAAAATTGAAATATTTATGAGATATGAATTTGTAAGAATTAAAATGATAAAACCATAAAATATATAAGAATTATAAATATAATGTATAATTGTAAGGACCTAAATGCAAATAAAATATGAAACTTCAAATTTGAAGTTTTGAGTAGTGACACTTTATATTTGAAGTTTCACTACTCAAAACTTCAAATTTGAAGTTTTAGAGTACCTTTTTGGAGAACCAAAAACTTCATATTTGAAGTTATAAGTGTCTTTTGGAGATGCTCTAAGTTGTGTCTTTTCAACATGTAAATATTGAAAATGTTTATATAAAATGTTTATTTCTGGATATTCATCATAAAAATATATCTTTACATCCAAAACATTTGTTCATCATTATTTAAAATCTATTAGTGTCGAAATGTGATTAGTTTTAAAAAGTTAACAAATGATAAATGATTGTGTCTTTTTATAATGGGAAAATTCCATATAAATACCCCAACTAAATTTTATTAAGTTTATTAATACCCAAAGTTTTTCACTATCCAGTTTAATATCCCAACTAATTATTTTTCCCATTTTAATGTACAAACTTTTATAAATGTGCCCATTTTAATACCCAAACTTTGTTTATTTTAATTAACAATACAAATAAGTTTCCAATAAATTTTTTAAAATTTCTAAACTTTACAAAAAAAATGATTTTATTATATGTTAGAGAAATGAAATTAAATAATTTTTATAATCTTAAGTTTTGGAATAAGTTTTTTAATTTTTATACATTGAATTTAGTTTGTTTTCTGAAATAAAAAAATTAAATTATTTTTTTCCTTCAAAATTATTATTTTTAAAACATTTAAATTTTCTCCAGATTTTATTTACCTTCTTTCTTAAACCTTAGAGCAAACTTAGAAATTTTAAATATTTTTTCTTAGATTTTGGAGATTTTTCAGTAGTTTGTTTGAAACTTATTAGTATTGTTAATTAAAATAAACAAAGTTTGGGTATTAAAATGGAAAAAGTTATAAAAGTTTGTGTATTAAAGTGAGCAAAATTATTAGTTGAGGTATTAAACTGGATAGTGAAAAAGTTTGGGTATAAAAAGCTTAATAAAATTTAGTTGGGATATTTATATGGAATTTTCCCTTTTATAATTAGGTGTCTTTGCACATGCAATTATTATCAAAAGTTGTGAAATAATATTTGTTTGATTTGGTTTTGTTTATTTGGTTTTAGATAAAATGTTCGGTCATACTTTAACATTTTTCTATAAAACCGTTTAAGTAAACTATTACAATTGTCTACATAAAAAATCACAATTAGTAATATAAATGAAATAGATCATTTAAACATAAGTCAGTATATATTATTACGATATCCAGTTTTTTTATATTATTTCTCATGAAACAAAATATGTAAATAAATATATTAAAAGTACTAATTTTTTCCAATATGAAAAGAGTAATCCACGAAAGTAATTGTAAATTTTTATACAAAAGTTTATTGTTATGAAATACTAGGATTTGAACCCTGCGAAATCATGGGAAAAAGTTAATATTAAGTTTTCAATATTAATTTTAAATGATTACATATTAAATATTTTAAAAAATAAAATATATAATTATCAAATATACCTAAGTGATAAATTTACAAACATTAAAGATGAAAATACGATATTATACTTTTTTATAAATAAAAGATATTGAAAACATTAACGCCAAAGTGATGCAACACTACAAAAGTATTAGGTTTAAAATTCACTATTAAATTTTCAATTTTTGAAAACTATTATAAATTAAATGTTTACAACAAAAATAAGAATATATAAATGTTTCAAAATATATAACTGATATATTAAAAGTGGAAAGTTTAAATATGAAAAATAAGAATATTAAAATTGTATTACAAATAAAAGATACTAAAAACACTAATGCTAAAATGATACAATCCTTGAGAAGTACTCTTTCCGTTTCAGTTTATATGTCGTTTTAAAGAAAATTTTGTGTTTCAAAATAAGTGTCGTTTTACAGTTTTGATACAAAATTTATTAAGTTAATATATTTTTTTCTATTTTATTGGTTAAATATGGTTAGGTGTATATGTAATTTTTATTTTGAAAATATGTAAAATTAAATGTTTTCTTAATCTATGTTCAAAAACTTAAAATGACAAATAAACTGAAACGGAGGGAGTAATAGGTTTAGTAATTAATACTCTCTCCGTTTTATTTTAGTTGTCGTTTTAGGTTTTTTTCACACAGATTAAAACACACAATTAATTTTGTGTTATGAACCAAATGTTGGATTGTCATAACTGGTCCTACTGGAACTAGAACCGGACCGGACCGACCCATTAAGGTTCTAGGTTGGCGAGTAGTTTTCTGAACCCTTATTGGATTAGAGTTTGGTGTTTTCCTATTCCATGTTGGACTATAATTTGTACTATTTCCTTTTCCTACTTGGTTTAAGTTTTTCCTTTTCTAGGATCTTGTAACTCCTATATAAAGGCACATTATGTTTATGAATAATAAACACAACACAAGTATTTCCCCATACTTTCACAACACGTTATTAGCACGACCAAGTCTCTAAATCCCTGAGCCAAAAATCCGACCAGAAACCCTAACCCTAATCTCTCGGTGAGAACCCTAGACGACTAGAACCACCACCGCAAAACGCTAACTCTCTCGACTCAAACCCTAGCCGTAATCCTTGTCCGATCGCCGATCTCAGCAAGCTCTAATCGCGATCTGACCCCAGAAAAGTTCCAATCCAATCTCAAGCAATTTGCGACCCGATACTCAACAAGCTCCATCCGCGATCCGATACTCAGCACGCACCAGTTCCGATTTGCGATCCGAAGAAGTTCCAGCTCGTTTGCGATCTAAGTTCCATCTTGTTCGATCCTTCTCTTGTTCGGTCCATTCAACCCAATTGGAGGTTAAGGTAATTCTAAAACCCTAATTTAAAGAATCAAAACCCTAAAATCGAGAAACCTTAACCTTGCATATCATGGACCAACCCTAAAATCACATGGATAGATCCGTCAGGTTGTATGATCCGTTTAAGTTGTTAGTTGGAACCCCACAATGCTTGTTTGATTGTTTGATTGCGGTTTATATGAACACTTAGAACCTGGATGCTAGGATTGCTAAACCTCTAATTTGACCAGATCGTTTGCGGTTACATGATTCATTCTTATATACACTTAGAATCCGTATACTAGGCTTGTACCATATCAACATAAACATATAGTAATTGCTTGTTAGGCCGTATGACTTGTTTGCATCTTTAAACCCTAACCGCATGAACACATTATTTTAAAAAGATCTAAAGTATAAAGATATATGATTTCAGATGTCAAAAATCAACAACTTGGATTTTGTTGCTCTCTCAGAAGATAATTATTTACAATGAGCACTTGATGCTAAGATCATCCTGAAATCAAAGGGACTCGGTGAATGTATCACCGAGGGCAATAATGCAATTGAGAAAGGTAGATATAGAGCTATCATGATCATTCGCATCATCTTATTGATAGTCTCAAAGATCAGTATTTGACAATTGAGAACCCCCTAGACCTTTGGAAAGAATTGAAAACGAGATATGATCACCAAAGAACAATGATATTACCAAAGGCTCTATATGATTGGAGGAATCTCAGAATCCAGGACTACAAGTCCGTGGACGAGTATAACTCAGCCCTATTTAAGATTGTTTCTAAATTGAAACTGTGTGGTGAGGATATAACGGATAAGGATAAGTTAGAGAAGACCTTCTCTACCTTCCACACAACTAATGTGTTGTCACAACAACAGTACCGTGAAAAAGGCTTCACAACATATGCAAATCTGATCTCATGTCCATTGCTAGATGAGCAAAATAATGAACTATTGATGAGGAATAGTGAATTGAGACCTCCTGGATCAACCGCACTACCTGAGGCAAATCACGTGGTATCTCATTTAACCACAACACTCGACCAACTCGACCAAGTCAATCTGCCATAGATGCGGAATGAGTAACCATTGGGCAAATATATGTACAACTCCCAAACATCTTGTTGAACTCTATCAAGAGAGTTTGAAAGGGATGAACCCTGAGGCCCACTTGATCTATCAAGATAATGAAGATAATGTTGATCATGAACGAGATGATCATATGGAGTATGAAACTTCAGATTGATCAAAAGAATCAAGTTGAATTCTACATCAAACTTTTGTGTTTTTCTTTGCTTTATGTTTCTTTGTTTCTTTGAAATTGTTTTGTTTATTTGTCTACTTAAACTTAAATGAATGAAAGAATTCTATGAATTCTATCTTTACTATTCCAAGATCACTATGATAGAGGCTAATGCCACAGTAAACAAAGTGTTTACTGAGAACTTCACTTTTTGGCACGACCGACTAGGCCATCCTGATTCGACCATGATGCGAAAATTGATATCTAATACAAATGGGCACACATTTAAAGAAAGAAAAGTTATCCCTAAGCACCTCACGTGTGTAGCATGTTCACAATGGAAACTCATTGTTAGGTCATCACCAATTAAAGTGAGGAAACAATAAACTTTCTGGAAAGAATATAAGGTGACATCTGTGGACCAATACACACACCTAGTGGGACGTTTAGATACTATATGGTCCTTATTGATGCGTCCACAAGATGGTCACATGTATATTTATTATCAACTCGCAATTTAGCGTTTGCGAGGTTACTTGCTCAGATAATTCGTTTAAGAGCTCACTTTCCAGATTTTCTTTTAAAGACTATACGTCTTGATAATGATGGTGATTCACGTCCCAAGCATTTAATGATTATTGTATGTCCATGGGGCACATGTACATACACAAAACGGCTTGGCCGAATCTTTCATTAAACGCATACAACTAATTGATAGACCATTACTTATGAGACCAAATCTCCCGGTCTCAGCTTGGGGACATGCAATTTTACATGCAGCCGAACTAATTCGCATCAGGTCATCTAGTGAGCATAAATATTCTTCATCCCAATTGCTTACGGATCACGAGCCAGACATATCTCATCTTAAGATATTTGGTTGTGCTGCCTATGTACCAATAGCTCTACCATAGAGAAATAAGATGCAACCTCAAAGGAGGATGGGAATATATGTTGGATATGACTCTCCCATCATAATAAAATACCTTGAGCCAACCACGGTGATTTGTTTAAAGTCAGGTACGCGGATTGTCACTTTGATGAATCCAACTATCCAACATTAGGGGGAGATAATAATAATCTGTTAAAGGTAAAAGAAACTACATGGTCTCAACTATCTTTATCCTGGCAAGATCCTCGGACTCAAGAGTGTGATTTAGAAGTCCAAAAGATTATACACTTACAAAAGCTAGCTAATCAATTGCCATATTCTTTTGCTAACCCGAATAGAGTAACAAAGTCATACATACCATCTATGAATGCACCATTTCCTATTGATGTCCAAGAAGGACACGGTCAAGTTGCTACAGAGTCTAAAGCATATTTGAAATGTGGTAGACCAATAGGTTCCAAAGATAAGAACCCTCGGAAACCAAAAAAAAATTCTGAACATGGACCCGTGGTAGAGGGAACCCTAGACATGAATGAACCGGCCGAATCTAATGGGCCGGTTGAACCTAATGTGTCAAACAATGAGGTTTGGGATGCCAAACTTCATGGTACTAACGGTCCTGATGATAATGAGATCTCAATAAATTATGTCATGTCTGGAATACTATGGAACAAAAAGAATGTCGACATTGATGATATATTTGCATGCAACGTAACACTTGAATTATGGACATGAACGAGGATCATGAACCCATATCTATCTATGAGTGCACTTAATGATCAGATTGGATCAAATAGAAAGAAGCTATAAACGTGGAGTTAAATTCTTTAAAGAAGAGGAATGTTTTTGGTCCAATAATTTTAACACCTCTTGACGTTCAACCAGTTGGACATAAATGGGTCTTTGTGAGGAAAAGAAATGAACATGGTGAAGTCGTGAGATATAAGGTACGACTGGTTGCACAAGGATTCTCACAGAGACCAGGAATAAATTATGAGGAGACATACTCCCCTGTGGTGGATGCTACTACTTTTAGATTCCTAATAAGTCTGGCCATAAGAGAGAAATTAGACTTACAAATGAATGTAGTAGAAAAAATTGTGGGATGACTGAAGGCAAAGAAGAACCGACCATCATGTACGAAGACAAGGCAGCTTATATTGCTCATCTTAAGGACGGCTACATCAAAGGAGATAGGACGAAGTAGATCTTGCCAAAGTTCTTCTTCACTCACGATTTACAGAAAGCCGGCGAGGTCCAAGTGCTACAAGTTCGTTCAAGTGACAATTCAACAGACTTATTCACCAAGTCACTTCCAACCTCAACATTCAAGAAGTTCACGCATCAGATTGGAATGCATCGACATAAAGATCTTCAGTGAGGTACAAAACAGGGGGAGTAATACGTGTTGTACTCTTTTTCCTTATCCATGATTTTACCCAGTTTTATCCCTTTGGGTTTTTCCTGGAAATGTTTTAATGAGGCAACATCCAAAGCGTATTACATGGTTATGACATCCAAGGGGGAGTGTTATGAACTAAATGACGGATTATCATAATTGACCTTACTGAAACCAGAACCGGAACCGGAACCGGACCGGACCGACCCATTAAGGTTCTAGGTCGGCGAGTAGTTTTTCTAATTTTTATTGGATTAGGGTTTGTTGGTGTTTTCGTATTCCATGATGGATTATGATTTGTACTATTTCATTTTCTTAGCTGGTTTATGTTTTTTTTTATGATCTTGTAATTTCCTATATAAGGATACCTTATGTTTATGAATAATAAACACAAATATTTCCCCATACTTTCACAACATTTTGCTTGTTTCAAAATAAAAACATATTTACTTATACACCTAACCTAATTTTAACCAAAAGAAATATAGAATGACATTTAAAATCAATAAATTTTGCATTACAATTATAAAATGACACTTATTTTAAAACAAAAAAATTACTCTAAAATGACATTTATTTTGAAACGGATAAAGTATTATGTTTTCAATATTATTTTAAATTTTTGATATACGACATATTTAAACAAAAAGATAAGTAACATTTAATGTCAGTTACTCTACCATTTAATATCAATAGGGCACTAATAATGGTGTGATTATTTTCACTTCTGAGGAGCAGTATTTATTGGAGTAGTTTTCTTCCATAAACACTAGTATCTGTTAATTTTAAAGTACTGTAGATCACATGTAAGCAATAACTAAATGTTTGTTTTGAACTTTTTTCAGTTCTCTGATCGGTTTGATCAAAGTACTATATCATCGATCTCACTGAGGCTGGAAGGAAATGACTGGAACCTTGGTAACATATGAGTCTGCAGCTTAAACATTAGAAATGTGCTTATAATTTGTCATTTCATAACAATATATTTTTATATCAAATTATGCTTTCTTAAAATGTTCTTATTTTAAGGGAAAGAAACTGTAACACATGTTGCGGATCTAAAAGCACATTCTAGAATTTGAAGTTGTGAAAGCACATACATCGGTAGTTGTATAGCTAACTCGTCCAACTCTAGATCTTTAAAATGTGTGGTAGTTATAATAAAGAGTTATTTTCATCTGGAGGCAGTTTCCGAGATTCTCTTGCACGTGGAGGCAGTTTCCCCTACAGGAGCAGTTTTTGTGTGAAAAGACACAAAAAGTCCCTCTAGATTGTGTAACTAAACATATAATTGTGGTACCCTTTTAGTTAGGTTTCGTTACTCTTGTTTTTGTTTTTTTTAAATTCAAATTTACTGTTTTTGTTAGCAGTTGTGTACCCGAGACAGAATTATAAACCATTTTTAACTTGAGACATTTTCTTCTTCTTCTCATTTGCTGTCCTTTTGTTTTTCATCGACCACGAAACCTCCTCCTTTGTAGTGAATCGTGCGGCGGCGAGTTTTTAGTGGATTTAGCCTCTCATTCTCGGTTAATCTCAGATTTACGTATGTCTTCTCGACGGAAACGGCCCGGGAAAGAAATCTCCGGTGGACGCAGCGGCGACGGTGAGTTTTTGATCGGAGATTTTTTTTTTAAAACAACTTCAATTTTGCGGCTGTGTGAAATTTATCTGGTGGGTCGTTTCTATTTCAGGCGGAGGAGACGTCGATGGTGTGGACTTGAAGCTTCCTAAGCGACTGTTTGCTACGAATCGATTCCCGGATCGGCGATTAAATTGTTATTCGACGGTTGATTTGCTTTTGTTTGTGCGCGATGTCTTGGAAGGCTCGGACGAGTGGGAAATTTTGATGCGGTCACCTTTTGGGAGGCTTATGGAACTACCTGCCCGCCGGTGTGCGATGTCGGGGAAACTTGGTCACGCCATGATAGTGAGGCAATTGATCACGAAAAAGAAGTTCGAGTTATGGCCGGTATTCGGTGGAAATCCTTTTAGATTTTTATTGGCCGAGTTTGGCGCTGTTACGGGTCTCCCATGTGGTGAGTTCGAAGATGGATACTCATGTGTACGAGCCCAAGCCTACGGATAAGAACTACGAGTTCTGGGAAAAACTCATTGGCGATGACCGTGCTGTGACACTAGAGCACCTCGTCAATGTCGTTGCTGGTGATTATAAAATGAAGGGTTGGCGTAGGCTCAGACTATGTCTCATAATAATCGTGGATGGTGTTTTGGTGAGGACTTCGCAGAATCCAAGGCCGAGTTTGAAGTATGTTATGCTAGTGGAGGATCTGAGGAAGTTTTTCGCATTTCCTTGGGGGAGAGAGTCCTATCTGTGGACAATTAGTACCATGAAGCCTGGCCCTAAGATTCTTGATAAGGTTGAAGATCCTATAGGGGAGTTCGTTCAGCGGCTGATGCAGGAGACAACGAAAATGGTTGGGTTCCCCTTATCGCTACAGCTCGTGGCTTATGAGTGCATCCCTTGTTTGATTGCTCGTTTGTCTGGTGACGATAGTGTGAAGTTGAAGGACTACAAGAAGTCCATTTTACCGAAACATGCGGGGTTGAACATAATCGACATTCGTAACGCTGACCACGACCCTGAGGTATACTCGACTCCACAATTATTTCTGTGAGTAGGTGGCTAGTGTGGTTAAAATGTTATAACTTAGGACGTTAGGTTGTATTGATGTTTAAAGTGTTCACGTGGACACTGAATTGATGTTTACGCTCGACACCTAATTGCGTAAGCGTTGTGTGATAGGTAGTTTTACGAGGTGTACACCTCGGTAGTGTCCATGTGTACTTTATTTTAGACCACTGTGGAAGAGTTTGCGTGAATATTATGTGTGAGTTTTTTTTGTTCTTGAATTCTTTACGCGTGTACAACATTTAGACTGGGCGTGTCCATTTTTTGTTGAATCATAATCACAATTGTGCTGGATAGACCATTAAAATTGATGTACATGTGGACACCGCAATAGTGTACATGTGTACAATGAGTTGATTGATTTATGGTGTTTTAATTGTGGACAACAATTTAAGTGTACGTATGGATACGGAATGCTTTCTTTCTATGTCATTCTCCATCTTGCTAATTTGTGTCTGATTGTAACTTGTTTTTGTCTTTCTTTGTAGCTAAAAGTGCAACCCATGCTTGAGCTATCAACCATGGGTGGGGAGGAGTGGATACCTTTCGACGACGAGAGGATGGATCATGAGGTTGTTTACATGGCAGGGGAGATTGAAAAAGGCAGGGTATTCCGCAAGACGGACTAGGGTGGAGGTGACATGCGCGTGGACCTTTATGTTCACGGCGGTGCTAAGAAGAAGAAGAGAAGGGTGAGTGAAAGGGTTGATGCTGTGGAGTGTGATGGAGAGGGGCCTTCCATGAATCAGGGAGGAGATGGTCATTCGGGTGGCGATTCGGAAAGGCCCGTAGATATTGTTGTGGCCCGTCTGAGTTTGGAGGTTGAGGCTTTGAAGAAGGAGATTGTTTTGTTGAAGAAAACTGTTAGGTCAATTGTTAGGCGAGTTGGTCGCAGAAGGGGTGGGAAACGTGATTCAGTGAGGAAACAGGGTGTAGCTTCTCAACAGGGTGGAGGTTCGCAACAGGGTGGAGGTTCCCAACAGGGTGATTATGGTGGTGAAGACCGTGGAGGTTCTCAACAAGGTGGTGGAAGTCCTAACAACCAGGTTGACGGTGATGGGTCGGATGAGATGCCTTTGATGGGAGGGGAAGTAGTAGCTCAGAAAAGCGGCGCTGTTGACAGTTTCTCGTCTGACGAGGCACCACGGTTGTAGATCATGTAACAATATTTATTATCCACGTGTACACACTTCAGTGAACTTGGTGTACCTCATAGACCAACTGCCTAGTATCCACGTGTACACACTTGTATACCACATGTCTAATATCCCAGTGTAAACACTGTCTTATCCATATGTCTCATATCCATGTGAATGCTGGGCTATCCTTATATAAAGACATATTGTCACTTCTGTGTGTACATGCCTAAGTGTACATGCAGATGGTCTTAGAGTATCTACGGGCCTTTCCGAATCGCCACCCGAATGACCATCTCCTCCCTGATTCATGGAAGGCCCCTCTCCGTCACACTCCACAACATCAACCCTTTTACTCACCCTTCTCTTCTTCTTCTTAGCACCGCGGTGAACATAAAGGTCCACGCGCATGTCACCTCCACCCCAGTCCGTCTTGCGGAATATCCTGCCTTTTTCAATCACCCCTGCCATGTAAGCAACCTCATGATCCATCCTCTCGTCGTCGAAAGGTATCCACTCCTCCCCACCCATGGTTGATAGCTCAAGCATGGGTTGCACTTTTAGCTACAAAAAAAGACAAAAACAAGTTACAATCAGACACAAATTAGCAAGATGGAGAATGACATAGAAAGAAAGCATTCCGTATCCATACGTACACCTAAATTGTTGTCCACAATTTAAAGACCATAAATCAATCAACTCATTGTACACATGTACACGATTGCGATGTCCACATGTACATCAATTTTAATGGTCTATCCAGCACAAATGGGATTATGATTCAACAAAAAATGGACACCCGCAGTCTAAATGTTGTACACGCGTAAAGAATTCAAGAACAAAAAAAACTCACACATAATATCCACGCAAACTCTTCCACAGTGGTCTAAAATAAAGTACACGTGGACACCACCGTGGTGTACACCTCGTAAAACTACCTATCACACAATGCTTACGTAATTAGGTGTCCAGCGTAAACATCAATTCGGTGTCCACGCGAACAGCAAATACAACCTAACGTGCTAAGTTATAACATTTTAACCACACTAGCCACCTACTCACAAAAATAATTGTGGAGTCGAGTATACCTCAGGGTCGTGCTCAGCGTTACGAATGTCGATTATGTTCAACCCCGCGTGTTTCGGTAAAATGGACTTCTTGTAGTCCTTCAACTTCACACTATCGTCACCAGACAAACGAGCAAGCAAACTAGGGATGCACTCATAAGCCACAAGCTGAAGCGATAAGGGGAACCCAACCATTTTCGTTGTCTCCTGCATCAGCCGCTTAACGAACTCCCCAATAGGATCTTCAACCTTATCGAGAATCTTAGGGCCAGGCTTCATGGTACTAATTGTCCACAGATAGGACTCTCTCCCCCAAGGAAATGCGAAAAACTTCCTCAGATCCTCCACTAGCATAACATACTTCAAACTCGGCCTTGGATTCTGCGAAGTCCTCACCAAAACACCATCCACGATTATTATGAGACAGAGTCTGAGCCTACGCCAACCCTCCATTTTATAATCACCAGCAACGACATTGACGAGGTGATCTAGTGTCACAGCACGGTCATCGCCAATGAGTTTTTCCCAGAACTCGTAGTTCTTATCCGTAGGCTTGGGCTCGTACACGTGAGTGTATCCATCTTCGAACTCACCACAGGGGAGACCCGTAACAGCGCCAAACTCGGCCAATGAAAATCTAAAAGGATTTCCACTGAATACCGGCCATAACTCGAACTTCTTTTTCGTGATTAATTGCCTCACTAGCATGGCGTGACCAAGCTTCCCCGACATCGAACACCGGCAAGCAGGTAGTTCCATAAGCCTCCCAAAAGGTGACCGCATCAAAATTTCCCACTCGTCCGAGCCTTCCAAGACATCGCGCACAAACAAAAGCAAATCAACCGTCGAATAACAATTTAATCGCCGATATGGGAATCGATCCGTAGCAAACAGTCGCTTAGGAAGCCTCAAGTCCACACCATCGACGTCTCCTCCGCCTGAAATAGAAACGACCCACCAAATAATTTTCACACAGCACCAAAATTGAAGTTGTTTAAAAAAAAAATCTCCGATCAAGAACTCACCGTCGCCGCTGCGTCCACCGGAGATTTCTTTTCCGGGCCGTTTCCGTCGAGAAGACATACGTAAATCTGAGATTAACCGAGAATGAGATGCTAAACCCCCTTAAAACTCGCCATCGCACGATTCACTACAAAGGAGGAGGTTTCGTGGTCGATGGAAAACAAACGGACAGCCAATGAGAAGAAGAAGAAAATGTCTCAAGTTAAAAATGGTTTATAATTCTGTCTCGGGTACAAAACTGCTAACAAAAACAGTATATTTGAATTAAAAAAATAAAAATAAAAACAAGAGTAACGAAACCTAACTAAAAGGGTACCACCATTATATGTTTAGTTACACAATCTAGAGGGACTTTTTGTGTCTTTTCACACAATAACTGCTCCTGTAGGGGAAACTGCCTCAACGTGCAAGAGAATCTCGAAAACTGTCTCCAGATGAAAATAACTCTTCTGATAATAATAACTAGAAAACTGTCCCTATGTGTAATATTTTCTATAAACGCGTCCAACTGTTGTGTATTGTGGGTCATTGTGTAACAATAGGTGTCGCTGTACAACTGCATATTGTCCATGTGTTGATGACTTTCAAATTAATATAAGAAAAATATGTTATAATTTGTATCAAAGATTATATAAATCTTGTATAGCACAGTGAAGCATGCCGACTATTAATTCAGAAAACGCATGAACAATACTCCTAAAAGATATTATATGTTCTTAATTAATTTGAAATCCAAGCAATATAAAGAATGGAAAATACTATGTAAGATAGAGTGTATATAAATTTTTTTGATAAATATCTCTGCAAATTCAGAAAATTTAAGACTTTTACTTACTGATTAAATATTTTTATAGATGAAAAGAATTTTAAAAAGAAAGGAGAATATAGATATTTAATCGGGCGGCACGGTTAGACCTAACACCTAGATAAAAAATTGGAGATTAAGTAGACATTATACGGATAGAATTTTGAGACTATTTGATATGTTATGAAATCTGTTAATTTTTAATTTTGTATAACATTAATACATTTTCATGTTTAGAATCTTATAAAACATACAAATAGAATATATGAAATTAGTATGATATAATTTTCATCAAAATTATATTTATAAGTTACATTTATTAAATTTTAGATCAAATAAATAGATAAAAATATTATTAAAAATAATAATAAATTAGGCGACTAGAAGGTCATCTAGATGGTCTAGACGGATTAAAATTAGATAACCGATTTTCTACAACGATTTGGCATAAATCAGAGCGGAAGCGGATCGCCTAGCGTCTAGGCGGCCGCTTAAATGGCTAGGTGTCCGATTTTTAGAAAATAATTTTTTTCTATGGTTCGCAAATAAGTCCAAGTTAAATAAGCTAACTAGATCTCGACCCGCACAATCGTGCGGGTATTTTAATATGAAAATATTTGAAATTATATAATACTCACTCCGTTTTAAATAGATGATGTTTTATAAGATTTAGTTTATTTCAAAATATAAGATGTTTTGAAAATTTTAAGGTATATTTGAGGTTTTAAAGTTATCTTTAACTTTACTGGAAACTCTTCAACCGATAAAATTTTATTCTTTTTAATAATTTGTTGAATGATTATAAAATTATACCTTTAAAAATACTTTTGTAAAAGAATGTAAATTTCTTAATTTTGTGCTAGGATCCAAAACATCATATCTTAAGTAACGGAGTGAGTAAAATTTATCAATAAATAAATATAATTTGATTGCATATACTATCCCATTTTATAATAATATTTATGTAGCTTATAGTATTATTAATTTAAAATTTATAAATTTCTATTTTTGTAATAATTTTTAAAAACATTATTATGTAACATTACTAATTTATATATTTTGTTTTATTTCTAAATTTTAAATATATAAAAAATAAATTAAATTGGACCTACATAATACATAAACAAAATTTTGGGATATTGTTAAAAGTATATTACATAATTTTAATGTTTTTTAAAAAAAAATGAATTAAATTTTAGTTATATTCTATGATAATTAAATTTTTTTAATCAAATAATTTTTGAAACTATATCTTGAAAATATTCTATAAGATTTTTAAAATATTTTGTTAGAGTTTTCTTAAAATTATTTATTTGTATTTCAACTAAAAGTTAAAGATATGAAAAGATATTATAATGATGTTATGTAAATTTATATAAAATTTATAAGGATGGTTCAAACTAAAAAATCATACATGAAGTGAGTCATGACTTCTCTTTTAATATAATAGATGAATAGATTAATTATAAACTTAAAATAAATTTAAATAAATAAATGACACATATCAGTTTTTAATGTTTTTGTAAGAAATCTTATTTTATTACTATTATTTTCAAAAAGTTGAATGTATCCATCATTATAATAACTTTTAAAGAGTTGACCAAAAAAAAAAAAAACTTTTAAAGATTTTCAATAGTGTACCTGGAAATATATTTAAAGATAAGATAGGGAGAATCTGATGAGATACCACTTTCTCTCGCAGTCTCACTCTCTTTTTCATCCACACACTTATTGTTCATCTCATTATCACTATGGACAAGACGTCTTCATTCTCCATCCACGAAGGGAAACCGATTAGATGCAAAGCAGCATTATGTAGAAAAGCTGGAGAGGCATTGGTGATCGAAGAGATCCAAGTTGATCCACCTCAAGCTTACGAAGTACGGATTAAGATTCTATGTACTTCTCTTTGTCACACTGATGTTACTTTCTGGAAAATAGACAGTGTAAGTGTACTATTGTATCACAAAGTCAACGCAAAATCTATTAACCCAAAGAATTGTTTCCTTTAATCGTTTTGATATTTCCAGGGACCACTTGCAAGATTTCCTAGAATTCTCGGACACGAAGCTGTCGGGTACTTCATTAAGAATGTGCTTTAAGCACTAATATTTTTAGGTTAATATTGCCTAATTACTTAAACTTATTATAATTGGGTTTAATTATAATCCAGTTTGGTCGAGAGCATTGGTGAGCACGTGGACGGATTTAAACAAGGTGACGTCGTATTGCCAGTGTTTCACCCTAACTGTGAAGAGTGCAAAGACTGCAAATCCTCAAAAAGCAACTGGTGCGCGAGATTTGCCAACGATTTTATATCAAACACGAGACGATATGGAATGGCTTCTAGGTTCAAAGATTCTACGGGAGAAGATATCTACCATTTTCTCTTTGTTTCGAGTTTCTCTGAATATACCGTGGTCGACATCGCACATCTTGTCAAAATCTCTCCTGATATCCCCGTTGAGAAAGCTGCTCTGCTCAGCTGCGGTGTCTCCACAGGTTTTTCTTTTTTTGTTATCTTCATTCTTTAGGGTTTGTATAACATTTTAGAATTTATCCGGGGTTAAAACGTAAACAGAGTAGAGAATAGGGGCTGCATTGTTATTTAAAGTTAGATATTGCACATTGTCTTGTTTTGGCCTCACATGGAGCAGGGGTTGGGGCAGCTTGGAAGGTGGCTAACGTGGAGGAAGGTTCCACAATTGCAGTTTTTGGCCTCGGTGCCGTTGGACTTGCGGTTGCCGAAGGAGCCAGGCTGCGTGGGGCTGGGAAGATCATCGGTGTTGACCTCAATCCTGATAAATTTGAGCTAGGTAAAGTCGTGCTATACTCATATCAAATGTTTTTGTCTTTTTACCTTCTGAAAGTTGATATTTTCGGCTTATTGTGACCAAATTGATTTTGGTATTATATACTTCAATAACTATTAGTTGGTATAACAAATGGTCTATCCATCCAGGTTGTATTATTTTTTGTTGAAAAAATCATCATTTCTTCTGATTCGTTATAATTTATAAGTAACATAATCTTTAAATACACATATTATAAATAGTTGCAAACTATATATATACATGTTTATCTTACTATGATTAGAAAATAATATAACCAATTACTTATTGAAATGACAATAAGAAAAATGCAGTTAGATACTTAAATTAAAAAATCATTTTGAAATAAATAGAAAATAATTAGATTAAATAATATAGAATAGAGACTATACTAACCACCATGTAAATTACTTGAAAATAGGTAAGAAATTTGGTTTCACGGATTTCGTCAACCCTACTTTGTGCGGAGAAAAGAAGGTTAGCGAGGTATGTTATTCAATACACCATCTCATATATGATTTTTTGAAGAGTTTATACCATTGAATATATGATGCAGTAGTATACTAACTTATTCACACAAAATATATAAAAGGTGATTAGAGAAATGACAGGAGGAGGAGTTGACTACAGTTTCGAATGCGTGGGTTTACCTTCCTTACTTACTGAGGCTTTTATCAGCACCCGCACGGTACGCTTACACTAGATCGCACCAAATCACAGTCGTTTCAGCATCATTACAATGGTTCAGTTTTACATTTTAGAATGTCAAATAGGGATCAGGAAAGACGGTAATGTTGGGGATGGGGAAGCATTCAGTGCCAGTAAGTTTGGGTAGTTTTGATCTTCTAAGTGGCAGAACTATTTGCGGAAGCTTGTTTGGTGGTTTGAAATCTAAACTGGATATTCCAGTTCCCGTAGATCATTACCTAAAAAAGGTACTACATGGATCAATCTATTTATGTGATTAGATTGTAACAAACAAATGATAAGTATATATTGTTTGTTTTACTTCTTATTTTCAACCAATTTATGTGTTATGTAATTATGTTATTTGTTTGTTTACACCTGTATGTAGGAACTTAATCTGGATAGTTTTATTACACACGAGTTGAAATTTCAAGAGATCAACAAGGCTTTCGAGTTGTTAGAGGAAGGAAAGTCTCTCCGCTGCATCATATGGATGGATAAGTAATTAGTTGCTACTCAAGCTTTAATTAGAGCTGGAAGAGTTGGGCTCTTTTTGCTGGGTTTGCTAGAAGCTTCGGCTGTACTTTTCTACCTTTTCGATGTTGAAGTTTTTATAAGACATGTTTGTTTTTGTATCTTTTCTTTACATCATATTTAAATGATCCATCCAAATGATCTATCTAAATGTTGTTTGTTCAAACTTTTAAATTTTCATTTGGATGGAGCATTTGAATAAAGATGTGTTTGTTTGCTTAATTGTTTGCATATCTCTATTCTCATCTAGGTCAATAATAAAATAACTAAATTACTTAAATTTTGAAGTTTTGGCAAACATTTTCAAATAGGATTTTGGGAGTTTTGAAAAGCAGGAAATTTTCAAAATCAGATATTTTGTGAGTTAAGATATTCTTATAGTAGTATTTTAAAAATGAGATTGCTCTTATACACTAAACTAAAATTCACTTTATCAGGAAATAAATAATTGAGAAAACTAGGGAATCGTTTGCATGGTATGGACATGTGAGTCTCTCTCTCATTCCAAGTTATCATCATCATAATCATAATCCCATTGTTCACCAAATGGACATTATACATCAACAGTTTCCATCCACGAAGCATTGGTGACAGACTGACAGTGTACCCCAATGCATGTGTTAAAATTGATCTTCTTTTCCTGTAAATATCTGGAATTATTTATTCTGTATTACCAAGTTTTACCAAAAAATGTTTCCCAGAAAGAAAAAAAATCGTATGTATTGGGCCTAAAGATGATTTAAAAATGCGGGCCCATTTAAAGTAACAAAACAAAACAGCGTAGTTTTTTTTGTCGGAAAATAACCAGATAGGTCCGGAGAGAGAGAGAAAGAGAGCCTAAACGGCTAAACCTACCGAACCATTTGCTCGAAGCTCCTCCGAGTTTCAATGGCGGAAGCTGTTTCTGCTCAAACACCATCATCGCTCTCCGAGGTATACTTTCTCAGTTTTCAATTCTTTTCATCCCATCTTTGTTTGGTAATATTGAAGAATCAGCTGATGCTTCCTTGATTTCGTTTTTTTTATTTTGTTCCTTACATTTGGTAGATCTGATTCAGTTAGATTTTGGTATGATTTATCATTTGAAACAGATTGATTTGAACTTTAAGCCGAGTTTAGATTGAATTTTGGGAGAAAAATAAAAAAATCTTTTAGATTAGCTGTTAAAAAATTTGGATTGTAACAAACAGGATTCAGTATATTACAAATTCGTTAAATCTTTTTTATCTCCACCAATGATTATATTTATAAATATGGGCAGCAATATCATTTGGAGAAAGAAGTGAAGGGTGTTGAAGTGTCACCACAAGCTGAAGAGGTTGAAGCCAAGGAAGATTCTTCTCCTCCTGAGGAAGCTGTTGAAGACAAGTCCGAGTCTCCTCCTGAAGTGACTTCTGAAGAGGCTCCTCCTGCTCCGGCTGAAGACGAAAACACTAGTGAAGAAGTTGCTGAGGAGACACCTGATGAGATCAAGGTATATATATTGTCATTAGCTATTCTATCCTATCCACCCAGAAAAGAGAGAGACTTAACTTTGATGAACTGAGTTGGCTCATGTGTTGTTTTTTTTTATTTTTTAACTCATTTTCAGCTTGAGACAGCTCCTGCTGATTTCCGTTTCCCGACAACAAACCAAACTAGGCATTGTTTCACACGTTACATTGAATATCACAGGTGAAAGAAAAAATCAAATGTTCTTCTGTAGTTCTGATATCTCTCCTCATGGTGCTAAGTCTTGTGATTGTTTTCAAATCTCCAGATGTGTAGCTGCCAAGGGTGACGATGCTCCTGAGTGCGATAAGTTTTCAAAGTTTTATCGATCTCTTTGCCCCGGCGAATGGGTATATATACTTCACTCCTTTAGTGCTTCCAGTCAGTCATTTGCTAGATTAGATGATGATAACTTAAAAGAAGATCTTAGATACACACTATTTTAAGAGTTGCAAGTTGTCATGAAACTAGTTCTGATAAAGCAAATTCTATCGTCTTGTCTATGCTGTAGGTTGATAAGTGGAACGAACAAAGAGAGAATGGAACTTTCCCTGGTCCTCTTTAAGACAAATCCTGCTTCAAAAGGAATCATATGCCCCTCATTATCCTCTTTTTGCTTTTCTTACCTTCATCATGTCACACTGCAGAGTTCAATAAGATTTTTTACATAACCAGAAGCATATATCTGGTTTGCCCATGCTAAAAATGTGAGAATTTAAATACTTAATAGTCTCAAATTGTTCAACTTAAATTTTGAGGATCATCCGATTCTGATATGCTGTTCGTTTTATGTTATTTTCCATGGAAAAACTTTATGGATGCTGAATGATATGGTTCAAAACATGAAGAAAATGGGTATTATATCTCATTCATTCACCAAGACTGTGTGATTACTACATCTGATGCATCATCCATCAAAAGTGGTGGTTTTCACTATAAATAGCTGTATGTTTATAACTAACGTTAAACTTTGTCGTGTGTCCCCAATGGCAAGAAGCAGTAGCAGATCCAACAAGCCTCTGTTAAATCAAAATATCTCATGACCATCATCTCACTCTCTGACAGAGACAGTCCGGTAATGGATTTTCGTAGAAAGACTCCTCAGAACGATATCTCTCCAAACCTTTTGTTCCTGAAGCTGGTCCTTTTCTCCTCCTTGGTGATCCTTGTCTGTATTATTATAAGCCCCACAGCTCCTAATAAGTATCACTACAATATGGAGATGAGTAGTAGTATTTCATTAAAACTAATGGTTTTTGCTTTACCGAGTTTTGTGGATCTCTATCATTCTTTCATACACTTTCTTGTTATCTTTCTCAGCTCCTCTTCCAATTTTGTCTATCAACCTAACAATGCCTTTCCTAAATCATAAAAATACAACGCAAAATGTAAGTAACTAAAGATTCCATGACTTAAAACAACAACAAAAGCAACACGATTCAGTACCTGTCCGGAGAGATTGTTTTCCGGTGTCCAAGAAACCGACGATGCCCTTCAACAGCTCTCGCCATGTTTCCACTATAAGATGGAATAAAAACATCGCTTTCTACTGAAACGATGTAGTCAAGTGCAGCCATTTGAGTTGAGTGGTTCATGAAAGGCTTAAGCTCTTCTTTTGTTGCCAACTTTTCCTTTATTGTATCACATCACACAAAGGGGCCAGTGTTTATTCGACCCCACTACTTGGTAATAATAATAAACCAAAATCTTGAAACATTAATTGTAGTAGTACCTTACTCATTAACATGGAGAAACGAGAGGCAAGACTTGCTAACCGAGACTCACCACCATAAATCTCACCAGCAGCTATATATACTGGTGTGTTTGGTGCATATCCTAAAGCTGTTAGCAAAATTCCAACTTCTTTTGGAGTCAATGGACAATTCCCTTTGAGTCTCTGTACTCTTCCATCAATGTCTTTAACTTTCCAATACGCTGTGTTCTTCCTAAACCCTCAATCTTCTTATTAGCAAATATTTACACAAATAAGTTTGTTTTTGTTTTGTTTTGTTTTGGTTTACCTTATCTTCCTTAGCTCAGCAGCTTCAGAAGCAGATAAACCATGGTTGCAGCCGCTAAAAGCTAGCATGTCTTTCTCGTATCTCAAATGCAATGAGATGTATAGACCATAAGATCTCATCCTATCGACTAAAATCTGCAACATAACATAATTGTTGGAGAGAAGAAGATATATATACTTATATCATATGAGATGGTTATATAAATAGTTTTACTTGTCCCATTGATCTGATTTTAGTAGAGAAGCGTAGAGCCTCATAACAAGCACGGCAACGAAGCTTTTGAATATCTGGAGGTAGACCGTTATTAACTAGACGAGAATCGGATTTGGCAGCTCTGATCACCTGAGTGAAGAAGGAAGATAACATCATTACAATATTCATAACAGTTTTAAAAGTACACAGGCAAGAGAAGCAGTTTAAGAATATGATGATCACCTTGTATTCATCCCACATGGTAGCTATCTCCTTTTGGTAATATATCAATCCTGAATAGCTTTTGAAATGCTTAACCACCTTTGTGAGTCCATCAATACCTTTTGGTAGCTTCTTGATGACTCTTATATCTTTAGATAATGTACTAATGAAGTGATCTTCATCAAACACATCCGCGAATTTACTGGATCAACCTCAAAATGAGAAACATGTTAAAACAAGTTCAAGAAATGCTAAGAAAAGAAAGATGGGGGTTAACCTAGTATCCTGCCAGAAAGATCGTTTATCAAGCTCCGGGACTACAAGTGTGGCATTTATAATACGAGCTATAGCTACCATGTCACATATCTGTAAAAATTTGTCACATAGCCATAAGTATTTTCATACTTGTGAGTTCAGAGTATACTGTACACACTTACCCCAGCACGCATCTGGTTAAGACCGCCATTCGTGTGAACAAGAAGATACCCTCTAGACTCCAATGGAGCTGAGGAGACAAATAACCAAGAGAGTATGTACAAATTTGTTATTCAAGAGTCAATTTTGGTTACATAAAAAAAAAAAAAAAAACCAGACGGATATGTGTGTTTCTCACATATGTAAGTAGGATTGGGATTGACACAAGGGACGAAGTTGCGGTTAGGTGGATGTTTCCAAAGCTTGTCAAAATCTGCTATCCCGCTTGTAGTGTTCAACTGTCAAATCTAAAAAGAGTGAAAAACACGAAAGAAGCACATGATCTATCTAGTCATGTTCTAAGTTAATATCCACTCTCGAACTCTCGCTCTAAGCATAGTAGATTAGTGTCTATATATATATTGACGTATTGTCTTTTAGTTTTACTTATCTTCATACAAACATTGATAATTCTCCCAATTACTAAATATTTACTTACAAGCAGCGAGATAATATATAGTATTAGGCCACCCCTAAGTTGTACCTTGGAAGAAGAAGGGCTTGTCACGAAAGGAGGTGGAGATAGCTCATGTGTATTGTTGATGTGTTTTGAAGTTAATATCTGATTCTGAATCTCGCTCTTCTGCAAATTTTACAAAGAGTCAGCCACACATTCAAAATGAAACCACATTGATAGCTTTACTTCAAGCAAGAAGATGCCAAGAAATGTCTGTATTTATTCAACCTTGGGATTAGAGAAGATGGATGGAGATTCAATCGTTTCCCGACGAGATAGGTTCCTCGTGGAGCTTTGTTCTGTAATGGATTTTTCGTACTTGATATGTCCTCCTCGCTGCTGAACAAATAATCAAATCCTGAAAACGAGTTAACATTGAAACACTACTCTTCCCTCGAAACAAAACGTACGTATCAATCTTTTACAAAAACTTCTCGAATGAATAGAGATTGGTTACGTACACTAGTAGTGGTGTATTTGTTAAGATGAAGCCTAGGGAGTCTGTTGAGAGGAGCAACGTAGATGTGTATGGTGAGGAAGCCAAGCAATGCTATTACGCATATGGCACATGTTAGCAGTCTCCGTATCACCACCACCAGAAGCGTCTTCCTCCGCCGTCGCATTTCTATGAGAATGATCCAAACGACAACATTCAAGATACAACGATTCAGAATAACCGGATCTTGATCTTATTCTTTTGATTGTGAGTGAATGAGCTTTCTATAACGGTAGGAGATGTGTTTTGCCAAAAAAGGAAAGTATAGAATTCAAATCGATGGGATATATCTTTTGACTTTTGATTGGGTCTTGTATTCTATTTTTAAAGATGTGGTAAGAAGCCATAACGGTAAGAGAAGGGTCACGTGACATTTGACCTGATCTACAGAGAAATAATGGGTGTCTTAATGGTGAGATGAGGAGACGATTTCTATATTTGTAAAAGGACAGTCTATCGATTTATAAAATTTATTACACGTAACCATTACATAAAATATCATGTAGAGATGGAAGACAATAATATATTCTTTTTTTTTATTCTGTTACTAATTAAAAAATTCACTTTGAAAAAAATGTCTATTGGACAAACAAGTTTTACGTGTCAATGCCAAGTAATTGGTAACCATATCTTCCATGTTCTGTGACTTTTGTCTCTGGTATACCACAGAGGATACTAGAACCAAACCCGCAACCACCACCATTACGGTAAAGATATGCTACAAGCTTCGCATGTGCCTACAAAGAAATGGAGAATGCTGAATGTCAGTAATGTAATCATATGAATTGAACCGGTTTTAGTACACTTTTCTCTCTAAATAACAAACCGAAGTTATATGTCCTGCAGGGCCGGCTTTGAGCCAAACCGAATAAAACATTAGTCTTAGACTTCCAATTTTTTTTGAAAAAAATTACATGTACATAAATCTCTAAAAATTATTTTAGGTTTTCGAATCTGTAAAAAAAATTTAGGTGAAATCGTTAGAAAATTTTCTTAGACCTACTAATTCCGAGGACCAGTCCTAATGTCATGGTAAGGTTATTTACCTGAATACTAAAAATGTAGGCAAGGGGCTCTCCAGCTCGGACAGCTGCTGAGCAACGCCAATGTAGAAGAGGCCTACAGTTCCTGGTATTACTATAGTATCAGGCCAATGTCTCTGCATTGGATAGTGCACTTTCACTAAACCAGGAAAACAAGACATCTTAACATTGTAATTTAAACAGTTTCATTCTCTGGTTTGTAGGTTCATTTTCAGAATTATTTCTTCGTGTTGTACTTTGTAGTAGGCTGGACATTCGGGTACGGATCGGTTCTTTCGAGTATTGAGTTCTGAATTAAGAACTCATTCGAGCATTATGAATTTACGGGTCGGGTTCAAAGTCAGGTTCAAGTCAGATCTTTCCGGATCCAGGTGGGTTCGGGTCTGATGTATAGGAACATAAAAATAACCAAATAACCAATGTATCTGAAACGGATTCGGTTATTTGTACCCGAAATAACCATATTACCCGATATGGTTTCGATGTATTATATCTAAACTATCTATTTTACCTAGACATAATCAAAAGTATTTGTTAGACACAGTTTTCTTCAGGTATTTTCTATCAAATATTATATTTTCTATCAGAAATACCATATTTTATCTAAAAATACTCAAAATACCAAAATAACTAACATATTTACTTTAAATAAAATAATTTAAAATTATTAAAATAATTATAAGTATAATTATAAATAATATTTTCAGATATATATGTTTACATTTAGGATATTTCAGTTACTCATCCGATTCTTGATTTGGATCAGGTTCGGGACCAGTTTCTCGGATATAGTAATTTAGAATCATTCAATTATTTACTCCGGGTCCGAATGGGTTCGAGATCCTGATTTTCGGGTAGATTTCGGGTCGGTTCTTCGGATCCGGATATTTTGCCGAGCCCTAGCATGTATGTTAAAAAAAAAAACATTATGTTCGTTACTGGTGTAAAATTGTCAAATAACATTAAAACACATTCCCAATCGTTAAATTATCAATCAAAGTTTTAGGTATCAAATACGGAAATCAGCAGAATATAGTATATATATGGGAACAGTTTTCTTAACTTCACTGAAATAGAGCATACAAAGCAGACTATATACCAGCAAGTATATTACTATACCAAAGAAAATTAGATGATGAACACGAGATATCTACAAAATAATTGTGTATTACAGAATAGCCAACAGGATGTATTCGTTTTGGTACGGAAAGAATAGTCGAGACATCACGTGGGAGATAAAGACAAAGAAAAGAGAGAATGTTCGTGGAAAACGGCTGAGTAGATATACATCACTTCTTAGACACTTCAGTTGTACATCTTCTGTTTGTACAACCCACCCACTCTCATTTCCTCCTAACTCGGTCTTTTAACATTTAGCCGACTTATATTAAAAAAAAAACATTTAGCCAACTACTCCATGATCTCTTGTCTTCTTATAGATTATTATTGTGAACATTATCATTAACTAGTGATTAGTTACAAGTTCTTGATAATTAACACAGCTTATAGTCAACTTAACAAGCAAGTTTTTAAGGCAGATCTCGTGGGCTGTGAACTGTGATCAAAGCTTTTTCGAGTCCCAAGTAAAAGGCTTTATACACATGCTGTAAAATTACCAATTCCCCATTTTATAATGCAGCTTTGGCAGATGATTTACTAATTTTAAAAATATTAAAAGTTTTACACTGTTTCACTAATGTTTTTACATGTATTTTTACTAATGATATCTAGCATGATTGGATTACTACTTTGTGTTGAAAGGAACAAATAAAAATTTAATTACATTTCTGTAATATGTATTGTGATGGTACGGCTTAGTACATTTCTGTTATATGTATTTTACATTTTGACCAGCTGTAAAACTGACTGGATAGAGGAAGCACAACACGTCTTTGTCTTCTCATTGTATTATTTACCCTGTTTCTGCCAACTGGTCATGTCATGTGCCAACCAATCACAGCTCTAGTTTTCATTGTGTTTTTCTGAATACTAGTTCTCACATGAAGGGCACTGCAAATTGATCACATTCTAAGTACAAATTCAAGAACTTAAAATATTATTTATTCTACATTTTATCGATAATTTTTTAAGAGAAATACTATCAAGAAATAAAGATGCACATAGTTCTGACTCTTCTGACGTAGATCTTTCCCCTTTTAATTCTACATATATAAATTTGATTATTTGTTGAGATCTTATTTTTGTCAAAAGTTCGTTGAGATCTTGTAATGCTATTGTTACCCTGTATTTCCGGGATTTAAAAACAAATAAAAATGAATATATTAAACCAAAAATGTGGTAAGTAATAATTACATAAATAATCTAGAGAGGAAATTTTGTTTCTTGGGATGCTTCTTCTTTTTCTTATTAACTACGATCTCACTGTATCGATGTTGCAGAGGAGACAAACAAGAAGAGACCGAAGAATAATAAGAAGAGATTGCCGTCGAAGAATAATCTGACTCTGCTTCTGAAGAAGCCGAAGAGCAAGACGATACCGTTTTAGCCACGTTTTTTAAAGAAGACGAGCTCATGCTTGAGCTATAGTCATAGAAATCGAGAGACAACTTGGAGAGGCTTTCATTGAGACAGCGGGAACATATTCCAGGAGATTGTCTGTGCTTGGGATGTTTCTTGCATGAGTAGTTGTTGTCTGAAGAAGACTCTGATCTCTTCAACGTGAGATTCTTGTGTTTCGAATCTGTTGTTGTTCGTAATGATCTTCTGTTTCTGCTACTGATGAGGAAAACGTTAGCCATTGTTATTGGTGGTGACCTAGTTTGTGTTTTTGTTTTTCTTCTACTCGCCGTTGTCCCCTATGTTGTTTGTGTTCATTTTATAGGCGCTTGCTAGCTGGTTATGATTTCTATATGATGCTTCCGAGACATTTCTTTTTCTATTTGTTATTAACAATTTCCTAAGAATCCAAAAAATCAGTGGTCACCGGTTCATACTTACCATATTTTATTCTAATAGTATAATGTACTTTTGGAAGTGGTTAAGCAAAAGACAATTTAATTGTAAACAGAGCGAAAATACTAGCTTACGATCGACCAAAATACATGAGTCATACGTAGAAACAACTCTTAATTTTAAACCAAACCACCATATCGAGGCCAAGAATGATTTCTGATACGTTCACAAAATTTAATTTTCAATAGAAATTAAACAATGGCCAATGTAAACTAACATGTAATCTATATTATTAAAACATAAACATTACAACTTTTTAGGTGTATTTTAAAGTTAACCTCTTATTATTTAGTTTATCTTAATTATTAACTCAACATTTAATAAGATATTTGCTTAAATAATATTTTATTGACAATCATAACTATTTTCTTCTATATATCTTATATGATACTAGGGTTTGGCCCGCCCTACGGGCGGGGTTCTGTGAATTTCTTTACGTTTTTTGTTGTATTAGTTGTTTTATTTTATTTTATTTTTTTGGTATTAGATGATGTTTTGTATAGTGGATTGGTTTATTGTTAAATATCCAAACGGTTCTTATATTTATATATCCAAGATAACCGAACGGGTACATGAATTTTTAATAATNACTAGGGTTTGGCCCGCCCTACGGGCGGGGTTCTGTGAATTTCTTTACGTTTTTTGTTGTATTAGTTGTTTTATTTTATTTTATTTTTTTGGTATTAGATGATGTTTTGTATAGTGGATTGGTTTATTGTTAAATATCCAAACGGTTCTTATATTTATATATCCAAGATAACCGAACGGGTACATGAATTTTTAATAATATTAATTTTATATACATATAATATAACCAAATTTATGATTTTAATTTAAAAATCTATTAGAACTATCCAAAAATAGTTGAAGATAACTAAATAATTATAAAGTTTCCGAACTACGTAAAAGTATACGGATAATTTTATCCAAATATCCAATATCTTATATTTGTATCTAAATCGTTCTTATTATCATAACTGATAATTTATCCGAACTACCCGAACCCGAACCCGAATCAGAACCGGAACTAATTGATAACCGAATTCTCTATATATTTTTTTGATTCCTAATTTTACTATCCGAACTGAACCGAATCCAAAACTTTCCAAACCGAACCGGACCGAAAATATGTCAAGTAGTAAAAAGATCCTCTAACCACCTACTCAAACCACCCAAAACTCAAAATATCCGGACCGAACCGAACCGTCACCCGAAACATCCAAGCCTAATTGGTAAACGTAAATTTTATTTCATTTGCATCCAATCCGGTTTTTTTTGTTATTTATTTGTTTTTTTTTACATGAAATTTGTTCACAAAGTTTCTTGTTGACATTTGTTTTTTGTTTTGGACCTATTCGTTTTATTCTGTTTGTGTAAATTGAAAGAAAATAATTGGGCTAGATATTGGGCCTAGATAACATAAATGAGTAAATAGTTTATGACTTTAAAAATTTAAAGAAACAAATATGTCTGTAATTAGACGAAGTCGTCTTCTCCATCAATGACGGGCAACTGAACGCCGATATCATCCCGGTGAGAACAATCCTCCGCTTTCAAGCCTCTTATCTACACAGTATGTCATCAATTCTGACATTAGAAAAGGATGAAGAAAGAAGTCCAAACATAAAGACATTAGAAAAGGATGAAGAAAGACACAAACATGTTCGTGTTGTTAAAACAGTTGACGTGGAAGCCTCACATTGCTCCTCAAAAAACGATGACGTGGAAGCTTAAATGAAGAGAGAATGCTTCTTTATATAGATAGATTNCACAGTATGTCATCAATTCTGACATTAGAAAAGGATGAAGAAAGAAGTCCAAACATAAAGACATTAGAAAAGGATGAAGAAAGACACAAACATGTTCGTGTTGTTAAAACAGTTGACGTGGAAGCCTCACATTGCTCCTCAAAAAACGATGACGTGGAAGCTTAAATGAAGAGAGAATGCTTCTTTATATAGATAGATTTTCAATTCGAATATTTCTCTATATCTATTATATTATTTAACCAATATATTAATCTATAAATATGTACTATTTTTTTTATTATAAACCAAATATATTATATATCTTCATTTATGTCAATAGTTTACAGACAATTCGTTAGTCTAATCTATTAATATTTATATTGATATAAACACATATTGGTTTAAATACTATAAATTCAATACTATGAAATTGACCAACTCTAAAACTTTAAATTATGGGTGGACATTTGGGAGTTATTCGAGTTTGGTTCGAATTTATTTAGGTTTCAAGTTTTTTAGGTTTGAATATTCGGTTAGGGTTCATTTCAGATTTTTACAAGTTTGAATTCGGGTAATCAAGTTAAGGTTTTCACCGCACATATATGTATAATACACTTATGAAAAACTATTAATACAATATATAATTTTAATCATATTGTTTAAATCATATAAAATAAGTATGAACAAACTTTAAACTATATAAAACTAAGCAGTATAAAATAAATAAACATTTTGTTTAAATAAAAATAAAACTCGCGTGGGCACGCGGATCATGATTAGTAATCTTTAAATTTGATGTCTAATCCAGTATAACCTTTTGAAATCTGTCATATGGTCACCATCTCTTGGTTAAAAACACAATGCAAACGATATACAATGTTTTATGTTTAGATGGACGGTTTAGAATATAGATGTAGGAGATCCAGTGGCATCCACCTAATTAGGTGTGAAGGTGGATCTGATGCTTTAGGGAGCATCATACTCAGAAGATGCTCTCACATACAGACACATGAAAATATTGCTATTCTTTTGTATCCAAATTCAGTATGCTAAAAAAAAATTAGAGACGAACAATTCTACATGTATTATCATTTTGGTAACTAACACTACAACACACGCATACAATAAATTTTCAACTAAGACAAATCCAAGGCATAAAACAAAACGGCCCAAGTCACAACCAAAGCCCATAATGGAGAGGACACGGCCCAACCACCACAAGGAATAGCCTGTGTGGTCGTGGGAACGTAACCACCGCCTCCCGTGAAAGGGGTTGGCGTGGTGGTGCCACCACCTCCGGTGAAAGGGGTTGGTGTGGTGGTGCTGCCTCCTACACTGTTTGAGGAGGTTGAAGCGACGGTGAGGGCGAGCTTCATACCGGTAGAGCAATGGCCGGGGATTCCACATATGAAATAGCGAGGACCAGTGGTCTGGAGAGCTATGGTCGTTGTTCCGCTGCTATCGGAGGTAATGGAGTTCCCTAAAGTACAACTCTTGTAGTCATTCTCGCTCACTTCGTCTACAGTGTGACCCGCACTATAGCTAAACACTGAGTACCACAATTGTAGCAATATTAATGTTGTCACAATTGTGAATCCATATATACACTTGTTATTTCAAGTAGTACTTGATTATTTTTAGGTTTACATGTTCATTCTACGTAAATAAGACCATTGTCTCATCATATTCCTTTTATCACCTCAATATTAGCTTTTTGCCGGACTATTTTCTTTCGTTTTTTTAAATTTCATCTCAATCTTCTTCTTTTGTTTGTCACAGAATTTCATCTCAATCTAATAAATATATATACGTAAAGAAAAATAGTTAAGAACTATGAGTCAAAAGAAGTCTCGAGGGAGTTAAGAAATGAGTCACCGATGGTATCGCCGACGGCAAAGGTCTTTGCGCTGGCAAGCGGGGTGTAGTCGGTGCCAAGGGACCAATTCACCGTAAGAGTGGCGGATGTGGCAGATGAGACCATATAGAAGAAGATGAGGACAAGGCAAAGGCAAAGAAATGTGCTCATATTGTTTTATAGTTTTTGTTAAATATAAGGGACTACTATTTTATGACGACTTCTTGCAACTTGTAAATTACATATATATAGAGAGAGAGTGGAAAGAGATGGTGAATTTGTTGGAGTAAACTAGTCGATTAAGTTTATTACTTGTAAGGTTTTGGACTTTCGGATATTTTGGAAAAGGAATTTGTTTCCTCCTCTTCTGTGTGACTTGTTGTATTATTTGTCTCTATGGACTTTAAAAAATCAAGTGATGGAAGAAATAATTAAACCTGTGGATATATTAAAGCATTTTTGAAACTTACCTATTGTCTCAAAAAGTACGAAAAGAAATCCATGAATTAATCTTATATAACTGGTCATATGGGATCATTCGTACTAGGCCTGGGCGTTCGGGTACTCGTTCGGGTCCGGGTCGGGTCTTTCGGGTATCGGGTTATTCGGGTTTGCAATGCGAAGACTCAATCGGGTATTTATAAATTCCGGGTCGGGTTCGAGTCGGGTATAAGCGGGTCCGGGTGGGTTCGGTTCTAAGTTTCAAAAACCGAAAATAACCAAATACTCATTGTAATAAGAAGTAATTTGGTTAAATGTAACCAATGTACTTATTCGGTTCTTAAAAGTAACCAAATACTCATTGTAATAAGAAGTACATTGGTTAAATGTAACCAATGTACTTATTCGGTTCTTAAAAGTAACCAAACTAACCATAAAAAAAAAACAAAGTTGTATAATTAAACTGAAAATCATTCCATAGTTGAAAAAGGAATTAGCATACACCGATGATAATTTAACCGCAAATCAAGTTTTCAAAACAACAAAGGAACAACAACAATTGAACAAACAAAGAAAAAACCTAGAACACCAAAATACTGCAAAGAAAAACCGACCAAGCACATCCTCCACTTCTCCTAAATGCATCCTCCATTGCTCCAAACTCTAAAGCTCTTGTCAAGACTCATTCCTCTTGTGTTGCTTGAGAATCAAACTCTGAAACAAGTTATAAAGAAAAGCATTGTCAAGAAAATGTGATAGAAAAGTTTAAGTGATAACTGATAAGATATGAGTTGTGTTACCTCTCATTAGCTTGTCTTCATACTCAAATTCACTGAGAATTTGTTCCATTGTCATCACTCTGCCTTCACTGCCACGAAAATATGTCTTCATCCATTGCTCAGAACACATTAGAACTTCAATCATATAGTGAGTTAAGCAACTCCTATGAGGGTTAACAATTCGGCCACTAGTGCTAAATGCACTTTCAGAAGCAACAGATGAGACTTGAATGGCAAGGACATCACGAGCAATCTCTGCAAGAATAGGAAACTTGGAGCAATGTACCTTCCACCAAGATAGAACATCAAACTCCACTCCAAACATGGTTCTCGGATTGATAACACTCTCTTTCAGATAAGTTTCCAACTCATCTTGTGCTTATCGAACTTCTATCAGCTCAACCAACTCTTCATACATGCAGTCCATCCTCTCATACCCAAACTCATCAATCAAATTGATCATTTCATACGCTGACTGCTCTTGGCTACCACATGATGGAGCTTGTGTCGCCTGAGATGGTTGATCGCCTAAAGCAGGACCAAACCGAGCACTGTACTCTTTAAACAAATCGCGAAGGACTTCCATGACAGACTGAAACATTTCTTTAGCATCTGAGGTATCTTTACCATACAGTTTCTCAAAACACATCTTACCAAACTGCATCTTCTTCCTAGGATCAAAGACAGTTGCTATTATCAACATCTTGTTGATGTTCCTCATACCATCCCAATACTTATCAAATTTCTTAATCATCTCCTCAGCCTTACTCTTCAAATCCAAGTCTAAACTATTCGTCAATCCAATCAGGTTCTTCTCTATTGTTACTATCTCACCGTAACACTTAAAAGAGTTCAAAGAAGTAGATGCTGATACAACCAAGGTGGAGTTGTAGAAGATAACGAGAAACCGCACTAACCTCTCGATGGCATTCCAGTCAACAATCTCAGGAGGTCCAACGCGTTTGCTTCCATTCTCAAACTCCAAGAAGTGATCATTGTAAAGCCTGTCCTCTGCCTCCATCTTGTTGAATGCAACCCTGAACTCAAGAGCCTTTGACAACATCAACTATGTAGAATTCCAGCGAGTCTTACAATCTAAAGGCAGACTTCCTCTGGTTAACTTCCCTGAATCAACCCTTAGTTCAAACGATCTTAGTCTAGTTGTGCTTGATCTTACATAGGAAACAACATTACGAATAGCAGAAACATTAAGATCCACAGCAGCCAAACCTTCTTTCACTATCAAGTTTATGATGTGAGCAGAACAACGCAAATGCATAAAATCCCCATATAGAACCATTGCATCATTACCAAACAAACCAAAACTACTCTTAAACTTCCTAAGAGCCGATGTATTTGCAGTTACGTTGTCAACAGTGATACAAAAAACCTTCTCTATACCCCAATCAGCTAAACACTCAAGTAGAACCGTTGAAATTGTCTGACCTTTGTGATCTGTGATGAACTTAAAGCCAAGGATCAGCTTCTTCAGTTTCCATTGATCGATGAAATGAGATGTGATCACCATATAACTAGCACCTATACGAAACCAAACAAAAACAAGTTAGTCGTTATATATAAAATCAGACTAACAAATAATAAGCTAAAAAATAATTAACACACTAACTGTTTAACACCATTACCTGTAGATTGAGCGACCCATATGTCAGTTGTAAGAGACACTCTCTGTTTGTTAGCTGAGAACCATTCCCTCAATGCAGCTTTTTTCTTCACGTACATCTCAACAATGTGTCTTGTTGCAGTCCTCCTAGAGTGTGGCTTTGGCAGATTCACCTTGTTGCAGAAACACTTCCATGCCAAGCTTTCCACAAAGGAAAGTGGCATCTCACCAAGGACAAGCATCTGGTTCGTAGCTTCCTTGAATACATCATCTGAAACCTTGGCATTCTTCAGATAACCATCTTCACTGATTGCAGGCTGAGTACGAATCTTTCCCTCTTCCCACGCTTTGTAATGTTTGCAGGTGTTAAGATGTTTCTGCAGGTTAGACGTCCCTGATTTGGTTGGACAAGCGAAGGTCTTCTTGCAATAGTGACAGATGCATTTGTCTCGATTGTCTGTCGTCCTTGTGTAGTGCTCCCAAACACCTGACCGTGAGTTAAGCATTTTTGTCGCCTTCGATGGTTGAGACGTACCTCTGCTTGAGCCGGGGACTTCTTTTCTTTTTCCTCGACTGTCAGGAGTTGCAAACTCTTGTTGTGTTACATCTGTTTCTGTCTCTTGCTCTCTTTGATCAACATTGTCTTTTCCATTCGGAGTTGTTGATGAAGCCATCTACAAAATAAAAACACAAACACGAGAATGAGTTAAGTTGTCAAATAAAAACATGCACAAAATTAAAGAAAGATTGATCTAACACAACTGAAAAAAAAAACAGAAGAAAAAATAACTAGAAATCTATCACAATTGATTTATCACAACTGAAATAACAGAAAAAAAAACATGCATAAAATTTAAGAACTAACTGAAAAAACAGAAAAAAATAACTATAGATCGAGTTCTTGTCTCGCTGTGAATCGGATTGAAAAATGGAAAAAATAAACTTAGGATTTTGGATTGTAAAGTGTAAACCTTAGATCGAGTTCTTGAGTCGCTGTGAATCGTGAAGAACTGCAGCGATCAGGGCTCTCCATTTATAGATAATCAGAGTTAGGGTTTATGAGGTTCGGTTTTGATTTTCTCAGAGACGATCCATGTTCTCGAGAAGAATCGCCGAAGATGAAGAGGTGAATTGGTAGAATCAAAAATAAAGCTTAATGCTTTCTGGTCGGGTACACATGGAGATAACTTAATGAAGGTAGGTTTAGGTTCGGTTCAATCGGGTACTTAATTGAGTATCGGTTAATAACTGACCCGAACCGTTACCCGAAAATAGCCAAAGGCAAAACCCAATCGGGTATTTCTCAAGAACCGAATACACCCGAACCCGGTTTTTTTGGGTCGGTCCGGGTCGGGTCCTCGGGTCTGATATTTATGCCCAGGCCTAATTCATACTATATGTACTTGGCTTTAAGCAGTAGTGGTCCTGGGTAGAAGCATTATAAGCATCTGCATCTGGCCCTTAAAATAAAATAAAGTTTTCGGCATTTTTTCACAAAAGTTATTATATCTCAGATGGTTAAATAATAGGTGTTTCTTCTATAGGTAGCAAGTTCAAATTCCTCTTGGTGGCCTATTTTTTGTGGGAAGTTTCCAATCTTTATTTTTTTTTAGCTTTTCAGGGTCGGGCCTGGCTTTAAGGAAGAAGAAAATCGCATATCAGTTGGTAGATCATGTGAACCAAATTCTGATCTATTAACTAATGGTGGAAGGGTTGATATAAATGTTAATCTTTCGGAGTTTGAGTTTTTTATTACGCTTTCAATTATCTTCGGCCATCCATAGATGTTTTCACTAGCAAGACTGGTTTTTGTAATGGATTTTAGAAATAAATTTGGGGGTTTTGTCCCTCAGATTAAAATATAAAAAAAAATGAAAATATACTCCTTCCGTTTCTGAATAAGTCACTTAATACAAAGATTAAAAAACAGCGAAAATATATGTAAGATGATAAATTATAACTTTCTAATCAATAGTATTTAAGATAAATAAAATTATTTATAAAATCAATGAAGTTTTTAATTAGTTTTTAGTTGAAAATAAGTATAATTTGTATTAGAATTATAAAGTGACACTTTTTCGCAACAAAAAAAGAGATTAAAATGATACTTATTATAAAACATAAGAAATAGTAGATTATCATCAGTTATCCTTACAGCTTCAATGATTTAATATTTGTCTTATTAAAGCTGAAATACATTTTGGTACTGTTTGGAAATAAGGATAATAAGATAAATGAAAATTGTTTGGAAATATGGATAGCAAGTTAATTATTTCTTTTTATTTGTACATTTAGCCATTCATTTACAATAAATAAAATATTTTCCTTTTGTATACTTTTTATTTATAGATTATGCCATTACATTTAAAATTAATAAATAATTAAATAACTACACTGGTTTTTTTTGGATGAAAATAAAAACACAAACGGAAATATATAGTATATGTTATATAAAATAAATATAGTATTACTTTATTTAATAAGTTAAATAGAAAATTCTCGTGTTCAATTTGCAAGAAAAAAAAATCATAAGATTAATGAGAATTCATAAAACTAATGTAAAAAAAATTATTTTAGTATGTTATTGCATTTTAAAATAAATTAACAAAACAAAATAACATGTTAATGTATGAATATAATTACATTAAATTGCTTTATAATATTTTGTAATTTACATATAGTTATAAAAATTCTAATATAATACTATGTACAAATAAAAAAATACTGTTAAACATTTATATTATAAAATAATATATTTTATTCTATATGTAAATTACAAAATATTAAAAATTTTTTTATAAAATCAGTAGTTTATGAGTTTTTATTAAGCACCAGTTAAATCAAATATCTGCACGAGAATTCACATCAAGTTCTAGTATGGATTAAACCGAAAGCAGCCCGTAATTTTTCTATTCCAACAATATCTCAAGCTAATTAGCTCAATATGCCTACTCATTATTTGCCGGACTTTGGCACTTAATGGTCACATATACAATGATTTTTGTCAGTAAAATATTTCGTTATCTAATTAGATAATTCGTTAATCTGGAACTTTATAAAAAAAACTTATTAAAAAGACATGCTTTAAGCTTACTCAAACTACAGTCTACGCTAATGAAAAGGTGGGTTCTGTGGTAATTAGTCTTGGGAAAATATAATAAGATCGAGACACCGTAACTAGTGATGTGAATTTTTTTTCTTTTCTATCATGATTAACAGAACGTTATACTCAAAAAATACTGTAGATCCTTTTTGGGGTTGAATTTATCATCGCAGGATCTCAATATGTAATCTATCCAGGAGCTACGGTAACACTTCTTCCACCTCAGACTCCACCGGGACGGGCTTCCTCCAGCCTATACGTTGGTTATTGACACGAACGTGCATGTATCAAATACGTTCCGAATAATTCTGAACTTAGTTAAAGGCGAATGTGTGTTGGGTTTAAACATCATTGGGTATCACTGTAGGGACTTACTATATTTTATTTGGTAGTTTCGAAATAAAAGATGGTTTTGTTTTTGACTTTTTTTCCTTTTCCTACTATTGAAATGCTTCTGCGTTGTCAAAGCTGAATCATAGACTGATACACTAGTTGAAGTTCCAATTAATCAATACAACGAAGCCACTCAATGGAACATAAACGGCCCAGTACTAAATAACTCAATTCCTAATAAGGCCTAGGTGGGTCCAACAAACCAATCATAATAAAGTAAAATTTATATAAATTAATATTTATAAACAAATAAACACCAAAAATTAATAACATTTTCCGGCTCCAAGTTGTACTGGTTCAAAATACGACCTAAATCGATAAGATAATAAAATAATAACTTTTTATAAAAATTTATGTAAATATAGAGTCCCATTAACACTATAAATTAATAGTTTATATGTATATAAATATTATATAGTATAAATAAATCATTATATTGTCTGTTTTCTATTTATAATGGAATTTATTTATACTTACTTACACTTAATATATTTGATTAGATTTAGAATAACTATATTTAAATTCTATAAAATATGTTTTATATACACCAAATAATATAATAATGAATTTCAAAATATTAGTCAATATATATACACTAAAAGAATCTCCAAATTCACTCTATAACTTCAAATATTAATTTTTTTGGCTCTTCGAAAAGGAACTCTATAACTTCAAAGATAAAGTGTCACCACTCAAAATTTCAATTTTGAAGTTTCATATTTAATTTGCATTTTGGTTCTTAAAATTACAATCTTTCATATTTTATTTGCATTTTGGTCCTTACAATTACAGTCATATGAATAGTTCTTAAATATTTTGTTGTTTATCATTTTAATCCTTAAAAACTCTTATCTCATAAATATTTCAAAATTCTTTTTATAAATTTAAATTTTACATAATATTTTTTAAAACATCAATATAAGGTTTAAAATATTTTAAAACTATATCTGTACAAGAAAAATATTACAAGACTTAATGTAGTATTTTATTTGTAGTTTAATATTTAATTATTTGTTCTATTTATAATTTTATGTTTTAGTGTAACATTTTATCAATTAATATTGATGTAATGTAATATTTTTATATGGGTGATAGTTATTTATAGAAGTTCAATGAATTTGAATTAGTTATGACAAATAGAAGGACAATAACATAAAATACAAATAGTTTTGAAGTTAAGTTTGAAGTTTTGTTTTTGGTGCACAACATCTTTAAACATCAAATAGAGAATTGTTTTGGAGATATTCTAAAATCACATATTTTTCTTATTTTAGAAAAATATATTTAACATAGAAAAATCTAAGAAATATTTTCTTTTGTAAACTAATAACTCTATTATTGATATCTTCTATTATCAGACCGGTCGGACCGAACGTATATTCGGAATGATTCAAACTCAACCACCACTTGATCTTTTAAAAATGAGTGTTAACAAAAAAAAAACTTTATAAATTGATAATATACCATACGGCCAACATTATTACTTTATAGAGTTTTTTTACTGTACTCTCTATTTCAATATATAGTAGTTTAAAAATCACAATGTAAACTGTTTTCAAGATGCAATGCAAAAACTAAAGTGATAAAACAATACTTAAACAAGAAACTAAAGATAATGATATATCATTTGTCACCTTCTCTTTTTAATTATATGCTAAAGACAAAAGAAAAGTTTTTTTTTCTTAATATTTGTGATTTGAACCAAAACTACTTACAGTTTGAACATAAGGTGTACCAATTAAAAATTATAGAAAGAATTAAGTAGCTAGAAGCCTAGAGTTTTGACATGTCATATCTGAATAAATATATACACGAAATAGAGACAAGTCCATATCATGAATATTTGTGGCGTACCCGTTTTATGTTTGATACGCATTCTAAGTTCAAGAGGTATTGGATTGATCGTGGATATTAAGTATAAAATACAATAAACAAACAAAAAAGAAGATAAAGAGAAAGCTGCAAGATAGTGAATCTAAGCTGAAAACATAAAAAGCTGCTGAAGAGAACAGTCAGCTATCTTTTAAGTGTTTTTATTTAGGTATAATGAAAATCTTTTCACAGAAGAAGTATGAATCATATCTATAGGCTTTACTTTTTTACTTTTCTAATACGTAGCTACTTTTTTTTCTTTTTAACCCTAACAGTCGGTTCCATGCATGTTCTTCGATAGATGGGTCTTCTTCATGATAAGACAGTGATCATATAGTCTCTCCCCTTCCATGAATCCCACGTACCAGTGATTTAGTATCCCAATTTAACCACAAAACCCCCAAAACATGATTTGCTATTATGATCAGTGATCACTGTATACTGTACAAAAGTTTCTATCTTTTTGACGCTATCTCTCGAACAAAAAAAACTGGCCGGACCTTTTTTATTTTATAAGACGCAATTTTTAGTTCTATTTAGCGCTTTGTTTAACTTAGATAAAATATCTGAAAACAATTACTCCAGGTTTAGTGGGTTTGTGACTTTGTATATAGAATTGTTCATTTATATGGTTCACATCTTGAGGTGGAGAATATAATGCATCACCACATAACTCTCGTGGAGGTAGGCCTTTAAAACCTTCTCAGAAGATGCGTGTTTACATTGGTTGGGTAATCGGGTCGTCGAGGTTGTGGTGGTGGTTTTGGATCACAAAACTAAGACTTGTACATGGTTGTTTTGTCATTCCTCTTCTTTCTCATATTTAAGTTGTTCTTAAATGAATGCAATAGAATATTAATCCTTCTATCTCATCTTTTCCTTCCTTGTAATATTTTATGTTGACTAAATTAATTTAAGAAAACATTTGACAAAAAAGGGCGGCTAAATGATTTTCTGTAAAGATGTGAGTTATATAACAATACATTCTTCTTTTGTTGAAAAAGTTTTTTTTTGACAAAGGCATAACAAGACATTCTTAGCCTTAAATTTATGATTTTGGTTATTATTTATTCAAATTTATATCCATTCAAAGCCAAAAGTATATACAATGAAACCTCTATAAATTAATATATTAATTTGTAAATATACTAATTGAACCAAAAAGTAAATTTGGGACTATAAAATTATATTAATTTATAGAGATATTTAATGTATATTAATTTATCGAGTATTAATTTATAGAAGTTCTCCTGTACTGTCCAATGTCCACCACTACAGGAGGATGTTTTATAAAGTTGATTAAAAGGGTTATAAGTTGTACTCGCTACTATTTCAAAGGTCCAATAAAAGATGAACACCTTTTTGAAGAAAGAGATCCATAGTCCATTTCTCATATAGTCCAGAATCTTCATCTCTAAGGCGTCCCCTAGAGAATCCCACTTGAACAACTTACTTGTCTTGACTGTGCTTGAAGACCAAACTGATATAAACCTTTACCAAACAGATTTAATCAAGTTACATCCGGGTTTGTACTTAAACCTTGACTTAATACAAATAAAGTCTGTAGATAAATTTTGTGTTCCACAAGGTCTTCTTCCACTCTGATTTTCAAAGAAGCATCCATGAGCTTCCAGAAACAATAACATATATCATCACAATATCTTTGTGATTGCAGCAGATGTAGACTTAAGATTCAAACAAGCTTCAACCATATATCAATCTTCTTCTCATATCTCTTCTCGTTTGCACACTAGAGAACCTTTTTTCTTCAACCTAAACTTGCTTGCTTGCTTCCTTCCTTCTTCTCTGTACTTAAGCCATCTTTGCAAAACCTGCAATGACATAGTCTCTTCATAACCCAGAGAACAATGATTTAACTTAATACTTCATGATTTCACAATCTTGAAATCATATTCATCCGATGATTTCTTCATCACGAGCTTGACATCTTTCAATATTTATGAAATTAACGAGAGCAACCAATATCATCATCTACATACCTTTATCTTGTATCAACGCAACTTTCAGAAAGATCAACTCTGATGTTTATTTTGCGATTACCTAAAACCAATATCCTCCAATTCCTCTTCTTGTGAAATAGCCACATCTCCGAATAGTCCTTCCCGATTCTTCCTCTCTGGTCAGCGAAGACAGATGTCTTCGTCTTCTTCGGAGTTGTCGAGGAGAGAGATGGCTGATTTCGACGAAATGGAAGAAGGGAGAGAGACACCGAAGAACAACCAAAACACAACACGTGTCTCAAAAGACGGTATCTTCTGTCCCCAAATAAGATACGTTTTCTCCTAATTATGCTAATTTTCTTTTTCTTTTAATCCAATTAATACTAAGAGACGGGAGTTGCATACCCCGTTAATGATGCTCTTAGTGTTATTTATTTTAATCAATATGTCACCTAAAGAACATTAGCCACGCGTATAATAAATATGGTCTTTAGTGCCCCCTATATGTTACCAACCTATCGACTTAACCATTTCATTAAATTAAACTTTCTTTATATATATGTGTGTGTGTGTCTGTGTGTGTATATGGCATATAATAGAGGGCAACGACAACTGATTCATTACAGGAAATAAATGAAACTTACATAAAATAGAATAGGAGCAATAAAACTGCATATATAAGATGAATCTGTATTTCAATGATTCGAAATAAATATCAGAAAAGGGAACATTAGATACTAAATTAATTAATCTTATCTTCTTGAATCATCCTTAAGATTTGATTCAAAGCTGTTGCAATGTCGTCTACGGTATTCAGTTGGCTCCCTTCTTCTACCTGAATAAACCATTTTTCTTTATAAAGTATATATATTATGATTCTTGGAAAAGGTTAAAGCTGACCAAATAAATGTACATTTTATGATAAAAATCTACATTTTATCAAAAAGCGAGCTTAATATGAATGTTTCTTGAAACAAGTTGTAGCCTCACTACTTGGTAACGCTACATCTACGACTCGATGGCCACTGCATACAACTAGTGCATAGAAATCGATTCATATTCGTGTTTCGTTTTTAGGTTGGTCCCCTGATTTTTACATTATACATGCACCATTATGTAACTCAGATTCTATTGAATGATCATTTTGAGTTTGACCCACAACTACTGAAGCCAGCCCTAAGTAACCAAAGAAAGTAAGAATTTTTTTTGTTGCTAAGTAAAATACCTATATACAAAGAAAATTATCTTTGTTTGTCTTTGCAACCTTTTAAAACCAATACATAACCATAACTAATACTAATCCAGTACACCAATTAATCACTCTCTAAATCTCGTGATTAATTAACGAAAAAGAAAACAAATTAGAGGTAAAATAGAAAAGATGGAGAATTTATACGTACCTTGACGCTGATGGAGTAGAGAATCGAGTTGTTGTGAGTGGTGACATTGAGATGAAGAAGAGTAAGCCTTAAGCTCTGTATCGAATCTACGAGCTTAAGAAGCTGCCTCGGCTTCTTCTTCGTCAGTATCTTGATGTTCGCGTGGCCTTCCGCCGCCGTCACTTCTATCTCCGCCGATGAAGATGAGCATTCCGTTGCTGATGATGATGGTTTTGTCGAGTATTGAGGGTAAGTGAAGAATTCTGACAAGGGACTCATCAATGAGCTAGTGCTTGTGTCAGCTTCATGGGTCGTCTTCGTGGTTCTCCTAGGCTCCATAGATTGTAAGATGTGCTCTAACTCCTTTACGTAGTTAATGGCTCCTCCTACTATCGACGCTTGATCTCCCTTAAACACTCAAAAAACAAAAAGAAAATTGAACGTTAGATAAATTACATACCCACGTATCACGGTAACTGCATAAGTTTATGATTCAATTTTTTCTGTTGTTAGTGAATTTTATTAAAAAGAAATCTCAGTATTGTTAACCATATATACTCAAAATTGTTGGGCACATATTTCTTGGGGTTAAATAGTATAATTTTTTTAAACACTATTATATAGTCAAATTTTAGCAAAAAAAAAAACACTATTATATAGTATAAAATATTAAATAAAATTCAAAATGTGTATATAACGCATATCGTCTTTGCATAAGTTTACATAGTAGATGTTCCTTTTTAATAAATCGTATAATAAACATTCAAATATCCTCAATCATTTCCACACTTTTCTTAGTTAAATGTTAATGTATCATTTTTTTTAAAAACAAACATCAAAATACGCAAAAACTTAGTAGTATACCCAGTAAAACAAGGACACATATCTGAAAGACCTGTGAATAATAGTGAACAATGATAGAAATAGTATGTACGTATATGTGTGTGCAAATATTCAAAGACTATAATACCCTTGGAGCATATGACGATGGCATTAGAGAACGGAGCACGGCTAAGTACTCATTCATCTGTTTCCGGCGATTTCTCTCGACAGCTATGTGAGTCATTCTCTGGTTCTCGATCTCTTCCTTGTTCTTGTTGCTCCTCGTTCTCCTCCTCTTCCTCCTCGGTTGCATAGAAGGAGGATTTTCCATATCAATGGCGGGATGATCAAGCTTTTCGGTCAACAAAGGTATTAAAGGGTACTTATGATGATAGTCTCGCCATTGACATTCTTCCTCATCTTTTCCCACAAAGCTTTGTTCTCGGCCTAACGTATCAATATTGTTCTTCGTATCTTGAACTGCTACTACCTCTTCTTGATAGGACAGGTCGTGGAACATGAAATCTTTGCAACTAGAGAGGTATCCAAATGAATCTTGCGCCTATACGACAGCCTCTAAAGGCATTTTTTAGCTTGAGATTGTTAAAAAGATAAACTCAAGAACATGAAAAGATCGGATTGAGAAATCAAGAGAGGGAGAGAGAAGGAAAATAAACAAAACTAAGACAGAAAGTGTTTGTCGCTCTCTTTTTTGGTCCTGATGGGGAAATAAAGGCAAAAGGGTTAAGACCCACTAAAGGAAACTAAGCTTGTTTATTAATTATATAAGATTCTTTTTTACATTGATATTAGAAATATTAAAAGCCTCTTAAGAACTCACCGGCATGGAGGAAGACAGAAGGAGAGTGAAAGAGGAAATATAAAGAACAAGCAAACTGTTGTTTGTTTATTGTGGGACTCTTGCGGTTGGTCGATGTAGAGAAGCTTTGTGAGGCTACATGCTAACTATTAGTATTAATTATTTTAGAAGCTCCCATTATGGAAATAACTTTTGCATAGAAATATTTATATATATAAATGATTAGATGATTAACTTTGCATAAATGTATTTATATACAATGATTAGATTAAATATTAAGGGTGTTAGTGAAAATTGGATTTATAATGATTATTAGAATTTAAAGTCTAATGTTATTAGTTTATAGGTTCCAATAAAAATCTATTGTTATTTGTTTGATGATTTTACAATTTTATACAAAATCTTTTATTTTTTTAAAGTTTAAATTTTAATGATTATAAAAATCTAAAATAAGTATTAGAAGCTGTATTTTTAACATTTTAACTCACAAAACAAGTTTTTAAAAATATTACATGTTTCTTTTGGACTTAGAATCATTATACTAGTTTATTTTTACAATATACAAAATTCTTTACGATATTTTTAAATTTAACATCTCTCAGTTTTAAAAATCAATAAACTCTATAGAAATCTAAATCTCACTAATCATTTACGATGATAGTTGTTTTTAACTATCCCTAAAACTTCATCAGCAGATAATTCTTTAGTCCTAAGTAGTGCGAACTGAGAAGTGATTTTTTTTAACGATGTGTGAGTAAGAAAATAACTAATACTTATGCCTCTTTGAATAGTGTCTCGAGTATCGACCATCAGGCATCAGGAGGCGAAATATATAAAATTAACGGTATACTAAAAGAATACATATACAAATGGTGATGGTAGAAACTTGAAAAAAAAAATTGCCACTGAAAAAACCAAAAGTCTATATTCTTGATTGGTTTGATAATCGACTATCTCTGGAAAGAAAAAGAAAAACTCGCGGTGGCATTATAATGGTTGAATCTCCTCTACTCAGCTTATTAAAATTGCACAGAAGGCCATAAAAACATAATATTCTATTTCAGATATATATACTGATGCACACAAATTAGAGGGACTTCTCAGATGTTCGTTTCAAACCGCAGTCATCCTTTGCTTATCACGAAGATCTGGCAATTGTATCGCTTGTCCAACCATTCTTTAAGCTTTATTCTTGCTACTTTAAAGTTTGAGCTTGTTTTACACGTATGTAAATTCTTTAATTTTTGTTGATCCATAGATCTGTAGTTAAAAAATCTTGAAAATTCATAATATGGTAGAACATCAATAGAAAAACTTCAGTTCGTTAGTAATGTTGATGTGAGTGGCTTATTTGTTGATAAAAGGTAAAACACTCATTTGGCCAAATAAAGTTTAAGCATTGTAGTATTTATTGTGTGTTTATGCATATGTTATTTATCGAACTATTTTAAGCATATGGTAGTTTTTTCACTGCTTTATAAAATAATTTATTACTATATGTGTACTTTGGTAATCTATCGTCAATTAATTTTTAGTTTTTACAGAGTTGTTGGTCTTTAATTCTACCAGAAAACTTCACGTCATCCGTCCAGCTTCGCTAATTAAATCCACTAATCAGCTTGAATCACTAACTAGATACTTACTAAATGGACATATATACAGCGTACAACTTCTCACCTGTGATAGTAGACCGGTCGACGAGACCATAGAAAAGCTTTTGTCTGCAGACTTTAAGTCGTCTGATTACTAACACTCATGCTCGATAATAACTTGAACAACATAATATTTTCTATAGTTATAAGAATAAATTGTGTAGTATTTGGTTAACTTTACAAAATCGCAAATTCTATTATATATCAGATAATAAAAATAAATAACCGATAAGATTTATTTGGCCGGTCTATACGCTTAATGTCAGGTTTAACAAATTTGTTTCCTGATGATATATATATACAATATTTGAGATATCTCCAATTGGCGTGCAAGAAAATGATAGCACAAGTTATGCATTTAAAAATCTTCATTATCAAAAGCAAAAAAAAACTATCTATTAAAAATTAGGTGGGATCTTTTGATTATTCCTATCTAATTATGGGAATATATAATACTAGTTATAATTTATTTTTAATATAAATTAAAATTTGAAGAACTACATAGATATGTAATTAGGGCTGCGTTTTGTAATCAAACTGGTCGGAAAAATCTGAACCAGTTTGGCCCCAAAAGTGATCAGATGTGAACAGTCCTGGATGTGAACGTAAAACTTGAGGACAAAATTTCATGATGATACAAAGAATCTTCTTGGATGCACTTGATATAAAATCTAAGCTGTAGTAATCTTGTGTTCTTTGAATCCGTGTACCTAATGCTATTCATATACATCATCAAAACAACTAATTATCTAGAGATTTAATTGGTTAAATTATCATCGTAAATATCTAAAAATCTGTTTCGATCAATCATTCCAATTTGCTTATAATAAATTACTTATATTGTTATAATCAAACGAGCAGTATTTATTTTTTGTGGATCATATAAGAGTAGTGTTTTTTTTCTGTAGACTTTTAAAGTGAAGTTCATTTGAGTAAAAAGATAAAATAAAACAAGAGGAGAAGCTATGAGCATACGTCCAGAAGAGTCCATGTGACTTCACAAGCTTCTCTTTCTTTGTCTCTCAGGTATTTTCGTAAGAACACAACTTACCATTTTCCAATGGGCTTGTTTTCTCATGTCATCCTCCGAATCATTCCATTATCAATTATCAAATTCAATCTGATTAATTATGTGCGTCTGTGCATTTTATGCATATATATATTCAGCTGAATGAAACTAAATAGTTATTAAATCGCAAACAAACGAAATTTTAGTGTCTTTTCGAAAAATAGAAAATTAGTTAGTAATTAAATATATATGTAAGTCCTTTCAATATGTTAAAGTATATGTTCCAGATAGGGCTGTTCAATATGGTGATACCGAACCGTACCGCACCGAACCGAATCGAAATAGACAATATGGTTTGGATTTGGTATATATCATATAAACCGAATGGATATGATTTTATAAAAACTGTAGGATTTGGATATGGTTAGGTTTATAACCGATTAAACCGAATAAACCGAACAAAACCGATCAAAGAAAAAATATATAAATATATACATTGTATAACCATTTATTTTCTTGGAATAGCCTTTTTATTTTTATTTTTTTATACCTTGTGAAGATATATCTTACTAATTTTATTTTATTTTCTTCAACTATTATCTAAATTTGATTTGATTTTACATGTTGTAAGAAATTGTGAAATTAGATTGTACCATGTAATTTATTTGGAAGAACAAAGAGAAAATAAGAAAAGCTATACAAAACTGAATTGTTGATTTTTTTGTTTGTTGTTAATTTCACATTTTTATATTTATGAACACCTAGGATTATTTTAATAAATGATAGTTTTGATAATATATTTTTGTTTTAAATTCATATAATATGAAACCAAATCAAATAATAATGTTATTTGATATAAAACCGAATAAACCAAAAATCAGTAGTATAAATACCGAACCAAACCAAATTAAATATGGTTCCAATATGATAGCTAATTTTTATAAACCGAATAACCGAAAACCGAGAAAAACCGAACTGAAACCAGACCGAACATCAGAATGAACATGCCTAGTTCCAGACTTCATTTATCGTTTATTACGATATATGCTTCGTAAGTACTCTGTGAACATATTTTCTGTATAGTTAGGGTATTATGAAATTTCTCTGCAAATATTGTGACTATCTGACTATTGACTGTTTCTGTTAGTGTACATATGTATATACAGGGTAGCCATATTTTTTTTGTTCTATATCATCTGTTTGTATTAATCTTTTACTGTATCGATTCTAGAGTGTTCAATTTTAGATGTAATATACATTAATACATATTAACCCAATATTCTCTTCCTTTATTATTTGATTAGATAATTGCTGTTGATGTTTCTCCATTAGAGTATTTTAATATATGGTAGGAGTCAACTTCATATTTAGATGTTACAAGATTTTCTTATTTGTTCAATGTTATTTGCGGAATATTTGGTTGAGTAATGTTTTCTTGTCTACGTAATAATTTAATTCGTATAGGTTTCTTTATTGATGTCAAGATTCTTACTCTATCTATTAAATTAGTGTCATTATTTCATCCAGACGTTTTTTATTTATATATTAGATATTAGATCCAGTACAAAAAAACTAATAAGTTACTACGAAATTTTATTAGGAAAATAATTCTTCGTAAATTTACTACGAAATTACTTTGACATTACAAGGAAACAAGTTTTCTTCGTAATGTCCTCATACAAGTACGAAAAAAATATTTCTTCGTAACACCATAGTAATGTTACGAGGAAATTACGTGGAAAAAGTACATTTTCTCGTAAGCCCGTAGTAAGTCAATTTCCTCGTAAAGTCCTAGTATAGAATTACTACGAAATTAAGACGAACAGATTTGTTACTACGAACTTAGGAGGAACTGGATAGGAAATATCGAATTTAAATCAAAAACGTGTTTTGTACCTACATTTCCTAGAAACTTCCTAGTAAATGCTCAGATTCAAAAATTTATATAAATACCACAATTGCGATTCATTTGAAACACACTAAAAAATAATCAGCTATAAGCTTGATCAAACACAAAAAAATTTCCGGGTCGGAAAATATTTTCGAGTTGCGGAAGTGGATGTATTCACACAGAGATAATAACGGGAGGGTGACGAAAGAATATCTCGAAGGGTTGGAGACGTTTATGCATCAAGCAGATTCTACACCACTCACGCAGGAAAGTGGTAAGATGTTCTGTCCTTGTCGGAAATGATGCAATACAAAATTAGGCCATCGTGAAAATGTTTGGAAGCATTTAATAAATAGAGGTTTCATGCCATATTATTATATTTGGTATCAACATGGAGAAGACGATGCTAGTTGTAGGAATGGAGATAGCAGCAGTAATAGCAATTTTCAGGTTGAACCGGTTGATCATTTGCGTAATGAAAATAACTATCATCACCAAGAGGAACAAATGGTAGATTATGATAGGGTTCATGATATGGTAGGTGATGCATTTGTAACTCATGCTGATGAAGTTGAAGAACCTAACTTAGATGCAAAAAAGTTTTATGAAATGTTAGATGCTGCGAATGAGCCAATTTACAGTGGTTGTAGAGAAGGTCTGTCTAAATTGTCGTTGACTGCTAGAATGATGAGTATTAAAACCGATCATCTACCTGAAAATTGTATGTATGCATGGACAGACTTGTTTAAAGAGTATTTTCCAGAAGACAATGTGTCTGCTGAATCTTATTATCAGATTCAGAAATTGGTATATAGTCTTGGGTTGCCCTCGGAGATGATAGACATTTGCATCGACAACTGCATGATTTACTGGGGAGATGATGAGAAGTTAGAAGAATGTCGATTTTGTAAGAAGCCACGATTCAAACCACAAGGTCAAGGGTGTAATAGAGTACCGTACCAAAGGATGTGGTACCTACCAAACACAGACAGATTGAAAAGATTGTACCAATCTGAGGAGACTACTGGAGGGATGAGATGGCATGCTGAACATACTCAGACGGATGAAGAGATGACTCATCGATCAGATGCAAGAGCCTGGAAACATATTAACAATGTACATCCACATTTCGCTAACAATAGTCGGAATGTGTATCTTGGATAATGCACTGATGGATTTAGTCCATTTGGAATGTCTGGGAGACAATATTCATTGTGGCCGGTCTTTCTTACACCGTATAACCTGCCACTGGAGATGTGCATGCGACGAGAGTTTCTATTCATGACCATATTAATACCTGGTCCAAAACATCCAAAAAGATCTCTCGACGTTTTTCTACAACCACTGATAAAAGAGTTGAAAGATTTGTGGTCAACAGGGGTGAGGACATATGATTGTTCAACGAAAAAAAACTTTACGATGCGAGCGATGCTTTTGTGGACCATAAGTGAATTTCCTGCATATGGGATGTTGTCTGGATGGACTACACATGGGACGTTAGCTTGTCCATATTGTAATGGAATGACATATGCGTTGCAGTTGAAGCATGGTAGGAAGACTAGTTGGTTCGATTGTCACCGTCGATTTCTTCCCGTTTACCACCCATACCGAAGAAACAAGAAATTGTTCAGGCACAAAAGGGTTGTCAGAGACACTCCTCCTCCATATTTAACTGGAGAACAAATCGAAGCGCAAATCGGTTACTACTGTGCTCTAGAAACAGCTCCTCGTGGTGGGAATTGGCATGTTCCCAGTAATATGTCTGATTCTTATGGTGTTCAGCACAATTGGCACAAAAATAGTTTATTTTGGGAATTTCCATATTGGAAATATCTTCTTTTGCGCCACAACCTCGATGTGATGCATATAGAGAAGAACTTCTTTTGAGAACATTGTGAACACTATATTGAATGTCCCAGGGAAGACGAAAGACAACGTAAAATCAAGGTTGGACTTACCCGATATCTGCTCCAGGAGTGAGCTACATATAAAAAGCAATGGGCAAGTTCCAATTCCAATATTCAGACTATCATCAGAAAAAAGTCTGCGTTGTTCAACTGGGTGGCTTCAGAAGTGAAGTTCCTTGATGGGTATGTTTCAAATCTCTCAAGATGTGTTGAGAAAGGGAAAAAGTTCTCCGGGATGAAGAGCCATGATTGTCATGTCTTTATGCAGCGACTACTTCCCTTTGCGTTTGCGAAGCTACTACCGGCAAAAGTACATGAAGTACTTTCAGGTAATTAATTAATATAATATGATGATATGATTAATTTATTTATATATATATATACTAATGTGGATAATTTTTGTTTTTTTAATATATAAGGAATTAGAGCATTTTTTTAGGGATCTGAGCATCTGCACTCTTAAAGTGGAAGTTGTCCAACAACTTCATGAAAACATCCCCGTCCTAATCTGCAACTTGGAGAAAATATTCCCGCCTACTTTTTTCGACGTCATGGAACACCTAGTTGTCCACCTCCCGTATGAGGCATTACTTCGTGGACCCGTGCATTATGGAATGATGTATCAGTATGAAAAGGCCATGAAAGCTTTGAAAGGAAAAGCCAAAAACTTAGCAACAGTTGAATGTTCTATTGTTGCGGGAAGTTTGACGGAAGAAACATCACATTTCACATCGTACTACTTTGCACCGAAAGTACGTACAAGGAAACGAGCTACAAGACGATATGATGATGGTGGTGTCGTGCCGACATATATGGAAGACGATGTTCCAGACATATTTTGTCAATTTGGGCGATTAGGTGGGAAATTGAAAGAGGTTTGGTGGTCGAGTGATGAAGACGTCCATAGTGTACACCTTTATATTCTTCTTAATTGCGAGCATCTGTTGATTGCTTATTTTGACAGGTAAATATATAAACATACACAATTATATATATATATATATTCAATATTAAAAATATAACATAACATATATGATTTTACAGCCAATTTGTGACTCAGGTCGAGGAAGCAATACCTGGTATATCGACAACTGAGTTAGAAAAAAGGAAAGATCAACTCTTTATCATGTGGTTGAGGAAACAAATATTTATTTATTACTTAAATTGTATGCATACATTACCACAAAGTAGATTTAATGTCTAGTTATATTACTTTTTGTTGCAGGTTGATTATGACGATCTTGAGTATCCCGCATGGTTTCGCGAATTACTTGAGGTCCAGTTGCAAAGGTCACTACATCATCGATGTATTTCACCCGAGGCTATACTTTTCATACCAATGACTATGGTAGACACCGGGCGACAAGTAATTATGGAATATGTGTGAAAGGCGAAACAGATTTCTAAGGGATATTGCAGAAGATTTATGAAGTTCAATTCCCAGGTATGGGTTTGAAATGCGTTATCTTCAAGTGTGAGTGGTACGACCCCATCGTAAACAGAGGTGTTCGGATTAACAAGAACGGTGTAGTTGATGTCAACGGTGGACGAAGGTACAACAAATTCTTTTTTTTTTAATATCCAGGTTTCCAGTATTAATTAATTTTTACACTGATCTTTATTTTCGTAGGTACAACAAGTTCGAGCCTTTCATATTAGCTTCCCAAGCAGATCAAGTTTGCTTCATTCCATACCCTCCGATTACTACCTCGGGAATAAACTGGTTAGCTGTTATCAAAGTTACACTTCGAGGACGAATAATCGCTGAAGAAGAACCACCATTACAAGAAGAAAACACCAATGAGATCGAGGAAGCTGAATCAGAAACTGATGAGTTCCTACTCATTGATCCGCACAATCGTGAATACGAAGATGTTCCTGATCACACAACGGACGAAGGTGTAGACGACGAGTTTTTAGAAAATGATGATGTTTCAACAGATTATGATATTGTATCCGAATGAATTATGTATGTTTATAAGTTTGTTTAATCACAAAAATCAATTTGGATTTTATATGTTTTAAGTTTGTTTAATCACAAAATCAATTTGCTTTACTAGGACCTTACGAGAAAATAAAAAAACGGGCATAGATAGTTCCTCGTAAAGTCCTAGTAATGTTACTAGGGCTTTACGAGGAAACAAAATTCCTTATATATACTCAAACAATCTGATTTATCGTTTTGTAGTAAGCTTCTCTCTGAATCCTCTAAAGGTTCTCTCTAATTCTTAGTTAGGTGACTAGATTAGGGAATTTAGATTAGGTGGTTAGTTTAAAGAATTTAGATTAGGTGGTTAGTTTAGGTAATTTAGATTAGGTTGGTTTACTTTTTTAGCTGTTTTTTTTAATTATACGAGAATTAATGTTTGATTTTTTTTAAAAAAAAATATAGATGCCTAGATAGAGAAAGATTGCTAGGGCTTCTAGTAAGAGGACGTCGTCTCTTCAGGGGACTCACTACGGAGATATTTTCAGGCGTCAGGATGCTCCCGGTTCATCTTCGTCAGCTCCAGGTTCATCTTCGATTCCGGATTGTGACGCTGTTCCCGTGACTCAGGGAGCTTCTACGGCGTCCCGGCAACCACCTCCTCCTCCACCTCCTCCTCCTCCTCCACCGGTCGGGGTTCATCCCGATTTGCAGGTGCCGCCGAACGCACCCTTTGCGGTGTACACGGTGGAGGATATTTTGGCCCTTCTAGGCAGAGAAGGGCTGCCAGAGTTAGATCATCTCCGACAGGACGGCCAAAACGTATTATGGTATGTTTTAATTTTTAAAAAGTTTTTTTAGTTTATTTCTTAATTAAAAAAATATTTACAAATTAATCTAATTAATGATTTATATTGTGTCTTTCCAGGTTTGGTCTTGACAATTGTGTCGCAACTAGCGTCACGGACTGTATCAAGGGATACTTTTCCGATGCAGCTCCAAATTGGAAGAAAACGGCGAGCCACACAAAAAATGACGTGGTTCAAATCGTTCGCTGTAAGTTTAATTAATGATCAACTTAATTTATTTTTAATTATTTAAAATTATTAATATTATTGAACTAATCCGTCTCTTATTTTTTCTGGTTACAGCAAAAGTATCGTTGGTCTATTGGAATTCACCAGCGGGTGAAGACGGAGTTTGAGGGCAAGGCAAGAACACGATTTCTCGACATGGTCTACAACTGGAAGTGCGACTTTCAGGTATAGATTTATAAATTATAATATATATATATAGTTTTAAAAATATTATTGACTTTAATTCTAATTATTTTAAATCAGGTGGATGGTTACGAGGATTGGAAACCCGATTGCCTCACAACCACGGTATGGGATGGCCTCATCAGCTATTGGGGGTTGCCGGACTCGGTCAGTACCTCCAACACAAACTCCGGGAACCGCATGACCAGAGACGAGCATGACAACACGAAGATGCTTCACACCACGGATCAAAAACCTCACGGGGGAGTTCGTCTAGACATGGTAAGATGATTTTTAATAACTATTTAATTTTTATTTTATTTGAATATTCCAAATTAATATTTAATTTTAAAAATTTATTTTAGGCTAAAGAGACAGGAGTTCTTCCATCTGAAAGACTTTTACGAGAGGACCCACCGGAACAAGGCTGGGCAGTTTGTAGATCCTGCTTCTGAGCGGATCTACAACGAGGTTGTTGCCCGAGTTGACGAATGCCAGATCCAGCTGACTCAGCAGACTAGGACTCCAGTCGTATTATCCACTCTTGAAGTGGATAAGATTTACGAGGAGGTAAATAATTTGTTTTACTATTAATTTTTCTTATTTATTTAAATTTTTTCTTAATGTTATAAATATTTTTATTTACAGGTCGCCCTTAGGAAAAAGGGGCGTATCATGGGGATTGGCTCGGTTAACGATGTCCTTGTATATGCTCAGGAGTAGCACGATGTCAATGCTCAGCTGCGCTCGGAGTTGCAGGCGACGCAGTCTCATGTGAGTTCACTCACTGAGCATGTGACTTCTCTCACCGATGTCCTCGACATTTTGGCGGTTGGAAACCCGCAAATGGAGGATATGTTTCGTTAGCGACGGGAACTCGGAGGGATTCCAACCCAATATCATCCACCATCACAGTCACAGCCAGCAACCAACTTTGGAGAGGAGCAGGATTTCCTTAGCCAGGATGCCGGCAAACCAGCATCCGTAGTTTTTTATTTTATTTTTAATTGTATATTATGAATTTAAAAATTTAATTGTATATTATTTAGTTATTTATAAAATATTTTGTTTTTTATTTTTTATTTTGTAATTTTATTTTTTTATTTTTTTAAAAATAAATTATTTATATTTATAATAATTTTTTTTAATAGTGGAAAAATATTTAGAAGCAAAATCCTCGTAAAGCTTCCAAGTAAAGTCCTCATAAGTAATTCTAATAAATTCCTCGTAATGAATTACTACAAGCTTATGAGGAAAAGCTAACTACGAGCTTACGAGGAAAAGTTTCTTCGTATTTTAGCTAGGATTTTACGAGGAAAAAGCGTTTACGATTAACGTGTTTCGACGAAACGCGTTTCCTCGTAAGTTCCTAGTAAATGGTCATTTATTAGGAAAATCCGTCCTAATAATGGACGAATTTTCTTGTAGTGATTATTTTATATTGTTTCCATTCCACAAAATCTCGTTTTATATTAGTTCTTTTAGAAAGAAATCTTCTACATTTTGAGGTGTTTTCGGAAATATCTAAAAGACATATTCGAAAGTCAAATTTGAAGCTAATCAAATGTAAATAAATATAAGCTCAAATTTTCAAAAATAAATATAAGCTCAAGACTCAACGTTCCCCTACAACCTGAATTCTAACTACAATTTAGTAATGCAAACTTTTGATATAAAGTAAACTTTTAATATAAAGCAAAATCCGACGTGTAATTTATTCTCTGTACAAAAAAACATGGAAATTGGAAACTGAGAATACAGTAGTTTTGCTGTAGAGCAACACGTTGCAGGTTATTGGTTGTCGTATGTATTCAGACGCACACTCTTCTATAGTTCTCATCTCAACTCTATTTATTTTAAAATGATTTAATGCGTAGAACATAAAATCTGTATTTGTAATTTTACATTTCAGTAAAAAATGTGATTGTTTACTACGTGTCTAGTTAATGAAATGATTTAGTGGACCGTGATGTTCTGGTGTGGCCACAACCTGGTCGTTTTGTGACAACTCTTTTCGCCTTAGTTAACAATTCATGATTTGCTTACTACTGTTGTTGTCAGTAGTCTCCCATATTTCTTCTCTATTATTGGTTCATGTTTCTAAAAGAATTTTGCAAAGATTTGATCACTGGTTTTGAGTCACATACTATACAGAACTTTAATAATTCAAACAAGCGTAACCTTATATAGTGTCAAGAACATTGTTAAAAATGAAAATAAATCTATGATCTACTGATAATACTGGACCAAATCAATTATTTTCCGAGATTTATATACATATACATGTGATTAAATATGAAAACATTAACACATTTTTAAAGTTTCAGTTCAAAATAATTGTGTTGGTCTCGCGCTCTAACCGCAGGCTGCAGCTCTTGGTTATCGCAACTCTAAACATTTAAAGAAGAAACTATTATGAAATCACTAATAGGAAATTCAAAGTTCTATATCAATAAAAGCTTACCCAGTATATTACTCTGGCTAGAATTCTGAAAATTTTCATTTACATTTAATAACTAGTAATGATGAAAATTTACAATTTTGGATTCATTTTTACAAGATATATTAAAGAATGTTGAGAGAAGATGCCACGCTGAAAATAGGAAAATGATTTAAGTAATATATAAATGATTTGAATCTAACCATGTTATTTTTTAGTTAAACCAATTGAAGATAAGTGTATTAATGCAATCATTTATATATTATTTAATTTTCTTTCATTTTTCTAATGGTTTACAACTAAGCATCCTAATAGAAGAAACTTTAGTCTACTATGTTTAAAATAGAACTCCTTAAGTGGTAATTGGACATTAGCATGTGGGTGCACCGCACCGTAAGTTCCGCTACCGTAAATTCTTACATGAGATATATTGTGTATTTGTCCAGATCAATTCCTCATCAGATTTTCATATTACAGTATTAACTGATTAAGTTTGCTAATATTAACAACAATTAACATACAGTGCGATAGATACAGATCATCAGTCCCACCTTGCGTTCCTCACGACCACGATGATCATATTAGGCGTATATGCGTATCTTTTGAATTTCTGTGTTTCCTTAACACCCTTTAATATAGTATAATTATGGAAATATTATACTGACAACTTTACAATCGCTAATTCAATTTGCATTAGAGGAATTTTCGTCAGATTGCACCACTTTGAACCAGATCCATGTTTGACAGATTTTAACTTGCATCATATTAAAAATCTTTTGTAAATCTTTCTTATTTACATCATAACTGTTTAATAAATCGTTTCTCTATAACTTGAAACTTGGATCATTTATTGTAAAATTATTTATACACTATTAATCAAACCAGACAAAAGGGATTTACACAGTTTATACCATAAAGGATATTTTATGGCATACATGTTGAATTAATTAAGGGTTTGAATGTATAATTAAATGTAAAAAATTATCCACAAAAGGTTCTAAGATTCTTAATTTATTCAATATTGTTGGTGGTACTTTCTTTAGATTTTTTTTTTTGAAATATGTAAAAAGCTGCTTGAACCGGTTCACTTCATGACTATATGTGCTATAATTTTAATTTTAATTATATATAAAAAATTATTTGGGTTATTCCATTATATGAATTTATTAATGGATGAATTTGGATATATCATCGTAAATATTTACTATAGATTTGCTTTTACTAAAGATTTTAGTGAATTTGAAAATAAAGAAGACATATGCTAGCCAATTCAATAATTAGAATAACATATGACATTCGTGCTGGTCCTCCTGTATAAAATATCGAATATAGTAGAGATGGGATTGTGTAAATGATCATATAATACCATTTTCAAGTAAATTTTGTTATGATCGTAATTATTTAACGTTTAATCTCTTTTCTAAAGCGATAGAAAATATGATTATTTAAAACTAATTGCTTACTTATAAAAATAATTGTAATGAAACTGAGAGCCCCGAGAAAACCGGGGATGTTGGTACCTAAAATTCTGGGAAATGTTGAAAGTATGCACTTGGAGTGACATGATGACTTCAAGATTCGCTTCCAGCCATTCTGCCACGTTACACTCTACCATTTCTCCCTCCCCCTCAGTATTTGACCTGTGATCCACAATGATTTGATTCGCCAAATATTAACGTCCTCCCAAAATGACAAGCTAATCTAACAAATGTTATATCACTTTTTTTATTTCGAAAAATAATTCCATAATTTTTATCATATAAAAAATTTATTACATTTTCACGTTTTCAAATCTTATTATATAAAATTTGATTATAAAAGTTATTAATTAACATGATCTCGACATATATCTAAACTATTAAGGCAGAAGTACAGTTAGACTTTAACCCTAATTTTTCCCTAATAATTACAATCTTTGCCACTGGTATTAACTCTACAATTCTACTAATTATCTGTATTCTTTCACGCCATAATACACGAAACAAATAAGAAGCCCATTAAATATTTACATACCCACTAACATTATTTGCATATCGACTTAGCGACAATAATAACAAAACCTCTAAATTTAATGTATGACATTAATAACAATAACAAAGATATTTGCAAAAGAAGTTTTACAATACTACACGTAGAATTTTATTATATTCCTTCAATGTAAATCATCAATTTGAACGATATATATTTAATAAACAACCTCTGTAATTTATAACTTTGATTTTTTTTATCACCATAGAATACACTACTAAGTATTTAACAATTTAGATATTTACAAAAAACTTGAACCGAAGCAAACCAACTGACCAATACAAATCTAACAAATCAAAGTGTTTTAATTAGATTAAATAAATAAACTAATAATATTAAACTTTAATATATTTAATTATTTAACATAGACAACTAAATATAATTTATAGATTTTAATTCTAAAAGATTAGAATAAACAAAACTAAAAATAAATTTAGAGAATTAATCTATGTGTTCTAATTATATTAACTAAATAAACTGATAATATTCACATTAAATATATTTAATTATTTAACATAAACAACTAAATAATTTATAGATTTTACTCTCAAATGAAAAATAAACAAAACCAAAAATAAAGTAAGAGAATATGAATCTCATACATTAGTATCAAAACCGGAAAATTACCTAAAATATTTATATTATGTTTTAAAATAATAATATAAAAATATTATATTACTTCTTCTATATTTTAAATTTGGTTTTACGTTTAAATATGAAAAAATAATGATTGTGTGTCAAATGATATTTTATATTTTTATAAATTATATTTTTGTAGCTTAAGTAGAACAACTAAAAAAACCCGACATGGCTAAACTAAACAAACACAAATAAATAAATAAACCAAATCGAATACACACCAAACCAAACCAAACACATATCAAAGAAACACAAATCGAATCAAACTAATTTGGATTGATTTTGGTTAAAACTTTCTTAGACCCAAATAAACCAAGTCATATTGGACTCAAACCGAATCCAAAATTTTGAAATGTCCACCTCTAATTAACATGCTCACATATATATAGAATATATGAGTATATTTAACAAAATGCTAAAAGAAATTCACATTTCAAATTAAATAATACCCGCGCGGGCGCGCGGGTCAAAGTCTAGTTATTTAAAATTTAAGATTGTGACATGTGTCAAAATATAATAACTTTTAGTTAAGATTTAAAATAGATAACCAAATGGTCTTGGCCTAGTGGTAAAGGGGTTCCAGTTGGAGTTTCCACCCTGGGTTCGATTTCCCTTGGCCACCCATAGACGCCTTAAGTGGTAAGAAAATCCGGATTTCTATGGGCCTCATGGTGATTAGTCTTTGGGCCTAGGAAGCCTTTAGGATCACACCATGGTTATCAAAAAAAAAAAAGATTTAAAATAGTTTCAGAAAAGGAAAATTATTATTAAAAATTATTCTTTAACATTTTGTGTGAGGATTTCAAAAAAGGAAAACTACTATTACATAATATCTTACAATAAATCCTAACTGAAAATTATGAAAATATCAATTTTAAAATAGTTAATATTAACTATTAAAATAGTTAATTCTTACAATAAATAGTTTTCAAAAAAGGAAAACTACTATTACATAATATCTTACAATAAATCCTAACTGAAAATTATGAAAATATCAATTTTAAAATAGTTAAAATTAACTATAAAATTTTGTAAATATCAATTTTAAAATAGTTAATATTAACTGAAAATAATTATTTGATAGTAATTCTATTTTTATAAATCCTAGAAAAAAGTATAACTGCAAAAAATTATGTAATATTAATTTTCTTTTTCTAAAATTTATAAGAAAAATCGTTAATAATATTTGATAGTAGTTTTTCTTTTCCTAAAAATCCTAAACAAAAGAGATATTATAATATTTTTAGGCTGTAGCCAAAAGAGAAATGTAAAAAAAATATTTAATAATATTGTTAGAAAAAATAAATTGATGATGAACATGATACTAATTAATATTTATTTAATTAAAAAATAAAATTGTAAAAATAGTAGTGGTACAAATTTTGTTACTATTACACATGATACTAATTAAGATTTATTTAATTAAAAAAAATAAAATTGTAAAAATAGTAGTGATACGAAATATAAAAATAGTAATTTTAAGATTATTTAATACTAACCAAAAATAAATATTTGATAATTATCTGAAATTCTAAACAGGAGATAATTGTAAAAGCTAAATAACTTATGAAGTAAGTAATTTGAAAAATTCATGTTCGGCAAGCAACCGCTGAAATTAGCGTCAACGATCAAAATTAGAGTGTGGAATTATAGAAAAATTAATTGGATTTAGATGCGGAGTTAGTTTATAAGTTCAGCTGTAACAAACTTGGGGACGCCGGAAATCAATAGCGTCAGCGTTTTACAAATCCGGAGTCAACTTTTAAACGCCAGCGCCTCTTTTCTCTTTCATTTGTATTTCATTTTATCGCCGTCCATGTGTATTTATGGTCTCTGGTCGCTGACGCTGCGCGTCTTCGTCCCAAACAGAGCTAAAGAACAAATATGAATAATTTTTTTCTTAACTGATGTAAAGATAAATATTTAGTTCCTTTTCTTCTTTTATTAAAAAGGTTATATGTATAATTTTGTAATTAATTTGTTTTATGAAGAAAATTATGGTCCTCCAATGAGACCATTAAAAGCGAGAAACAAGACTCCAAATTATATACCTCATATTGAATATCATATATTTGAAATGAAATTTAAAAAAACTTTTTAATGATTGTTTCTTTTTCATGTTTGTTATAACATGTACTAATACAAGTTATTTCCGAAAAAAATTATTCATACAATCGATATTCAGGAACATAATTTTTATCAAGCACATATATTTTTGTGGTTACAAGAATCAAAGGAGGATAAAATTGCATAAGGTATTAATAGTTTTATTTCCTCAAAATTAGATGATAAAATGATGATTATAATGTTTTCTATTACCTAAAGAACTAAGATTATTTCTAATTCACGTATATATTCATCTATAATTTTTGTTCTAAAATAGAGAAATTCTATTACAGAGGTGGATTTGCTTCAATATATGATTATGTAAAAGAGTTCCTATATTTTTAGAGAAAAATATAGAGATGTGTTACTTTTGTTTTTAAATATAGAGCTGAGAAAAATATTTGTATAAAAATTACATGTATTATATAACTTGATGATGAACATATAACTTGATAATATTTGTAAAGAAAATCATAATAGAGTAATATTAAATATTAATTATACTCTCATTTTAAATTAAAATTTAATTATGATAATATATCATTAATAAATAATGAATTAAAATTTTTTTTTAAAGTGGATAAACAACTTTATTATTACTAGAAAATGCGAAGCAAGTAATTTAAAATAATAATAAAACACACATAGGAAAAACTAAAAATATAAAACGGAATACCAATTTAGATATTTTATTCAAGCAAAAATATCATAGCATTTAGGCTTAAACTTACTAATTATTGTTTAAATTTTAGTATTTTAGAGATGAAATTGAGTTTATAAGGTTATATACATTTTTCAAATGATATATATGATACTGAATGTCGTATATTTAAAATTAACTTTGAATTCTTAATTACCTTCAAGATTGTGTTTTCTTCAGCCTTATTAAAACATAAAATAAATTATTTATTTATTTATTTTTAAATTTATCATTACAAAAATGTAGACTTTTTAACGAAACTATAATTGTTTTTCTTTAACATCTCACGAAATTATAATTAAGACGTTAAATTTTCTTATAAAAAATTATTCACATAATTCAGATTCATAAATATGGTCTTCAACATGCACATAAATTATTTTGGGTTTTTATTTTTATCATGTAATTAAATTATAGTTTCGTGAAAAAATCTATATTTTTCTGGAAACTAAAATACATAGATAACTATAAATAAACATGAATGTTTCAAACAGCATATAATGACAATACAAACTTCACTAAACGACCAAGAAACATTAGAATATATTTAAGCGAGAAGAAAAACAAATAATAAGTTAATACAAAAATTAATTAGTACTTAAGTATATGATGTTGTCATTAACTTGATTAACCTTATTTAACTTTTAAAATTCTATTGCAATCTAATTTTTATTTCGGATTGAATTTGGTTTAAATTTTTAAATATGATTATTTTTTCTAATACTAAGTACAAATATTAACCGGAATTTATGTGGAAAACAATTTTTTAATTCTCAGATAAATCTTATATAAATATGCAAAAGGAATGTTAAAACTAGAAGAAATTTGTTTTTTTTTTATGTTTTATATAAAATTAAAAAATCAAACAAAACCCGTGCAACGAACAGGTCCATATCTAGTAACAAATAATGGTATGCTTTAAACGTATTACATTTTCAGTTTTTCCAACTAGTTATTGGTTTTGATTTTCTAAAAACTATTATTTATCCAATGATAATTTTTGAAAAGTAGATTTCTTAATTTTTAGGAAAATTTTCTTTTCTTAGTTTTACTACTTTCTACCTAAAAACTAAAATCTATTTTCTATTTCTTTTTCTAAGCTTTTTTTTAATTTTGAAAATAATTATTAATTATAGACAAATCATTTACTATACAAAGTAACATCTATTTTATAAAAACACGTGAATAAAAATCTCACATGAATAATCATTGGTTTTAGTTTCTAGAGGTACACATGAATAACGTACACATGAATAATATTTAGTTATAAGAAAATCTCACATTAAAATTTACACATGAATAATTACTAGTTATTGTAAATCATTTACTATACAAAGCAACATCTATTTTTCCAATAACATATATAATAATAAAAGGAAAAATTTACAAGTTTTACAAACTACTTTTTAATAATATTTATATAATTTAATTTCATAAAAAGGGAAAGTTAACAAAACTAATATTGATATTAAGAAAAGAAAAACATATTTTGTACATATAAATTATGGATACCTCAAAACATATTAAAATAGAAATAAAATATTACTAATTGTAACAATTTATTTATTTTGTAAATACATATGCATGAGATTCAAATTCTTTATATCCCTTTTGTAATTTTATATCAATCCACATTTATATTTTTTTCTATCGATTTTCAAAAAAATGTTATATTAAATCTTAAAAAAATTATTTATATATCAAAGAGAACAACCAACCTAAATGTAAAATTAAAAAAATATCAAATATTAATATATTTTGAAAACAAAATATTACAGTGGAGTTCAAAGAAGTCGATAAAATATAATATAGTCAAATGATAATTAGTCCAATAAAATTTAACTAAAAAATAATTAATCAATTATTATAATATTAATATCTGCTACATGAATATGGGAGAATCAACTAGAATAGGAAGCAAATAAAAAGTAGATAGTGAATAATTGGATTTTATATTTATTATTCAAATAGATGCATATATGTCTTGTATATAGAAGTTGTATATTGTACCAAAATAAAATAAAATAAATGGTACATATGTACACATAATAGATTTGTAGGGCTGGATGTCCATAGCTTAACAGCATCCAATAACCCAATATAATAGATTTATTCCGTATATATTAAAGAGTGTGTATGTGTGTACCTGCGAGAACGTGAATTCCAGATCATTAAGTTAGGCTCAATAAATGATCATATAGAGGTTTATAAATTAAAATGCACAACTGAAGCAAAACAAAGTCGAGCCACGAATTCAGATTAATCCATACCGTTAATCTTAAAGTGTTTATAACCGTTAATTCACCTAAGTAAATGTTAATAAATGATAATCAAGTAAAATAAATAAATACACTAAGCATGACTTCAGGGTCAGGATATAAAATGTGCTAAACGATAGAAGATACGAACATAACATATGATGAAAGACATTCTCTACACACTTCACTAGATTCTTCTTATAAAAAACTTATGAAGTTAAGATTTTGGTATCTTGAAATTCCCGTGGGCTGCAAGATTAAATTCTCAATCACGTAATCTCTACCGGGCGGCTACACCATCTTACAGATTTGATGGTACAGCAGATTTGATGGTACAAGGATGAATATATCATAGGAAAGTTTCATAAATGTTCTTTACCTCCAGGCGGTCTTGTACATGCTGTAGTAAACAAGATTTGGGGCAAGAGTTGTAAGATTACTTGTAAGAAAGTTGGGAATTCATCTTTTATGTTCCATATCCCTCACCAACCTACTCATCAATGGGTCATTCAGAGAGGAATTTGGAATATTGATGATTGCTTACTCTTTATACTTCTGTGGATACCAAAAGGTTCTTTCAAAATTCCAGAAATCTCCACTCTTCCAATTTGGTTCCTTCTGAAGAACATACCCGATTGCTGCTACTCCAGATTAGGTATAAGCTATGTCGCCTCAGGTCTTGGTGAGCCTATTCTAATCCATAAGCCTCGTTAAGATCCTATTAGTATGGGAGAAGCTACAGTGTTAGTAGAAATGGAGTTGGATAAAGTTTTTCTGAAGCTTATTATTGCCTTTGATGATAAACAAGGCAGCATTTTACTGGTTAATGTATATACGTAGATTCCATCAACTTGTGAAAGATGTGAAACTTAGGCCATAAAGGAAAGAGGTGTCTTATGCCTCCTTAGCCTCCACATGATACAAACTTGCGGCAAAAAGAAAAAGATGAAACTAATGAGGAGGTTCCTGTTGTGGATATTGATCTCATCTTGCAAAATGATACTTCTGCTTCAACAACCCCCTCGCAAAACAACCCACTGACTAATGGTCCTGCCTCGACTGCTGTTTCAGTACATGATATCCCTTTACCTCATCAAATGAAAGAATTTGAAGTCCCTCCAGTAGTTTCAGCCGCTGAAATAAACCAACCCCTGCAATCTGATTTAGATGTAGTTCCTCCTCTCTTTACAATTTCTTCTGATGTTTCTATGGATTACCAAGGTACACCAGACACAAGTTACATAACTCACTCACCTGCTTTACAATTTCAACGTGAGAAAACTACGTTGCCAAAACTTTGCACCACTTTATCTCCATTAGTAGATTCTTAATCTACTCCCATTACCGTAGCCATTATGTATTCAGTTCCATCAAACATTATCAACAAGGAAGTCCAAAAACCATCCATTGTTGATCCTTTAACTACATCACTTCAAGTTAGTGAATCTGATGAGAATCCTTCTTTGTTGGACCTAATTTCAGTATGATATTAGAGAGGCCCAGGCCTATACGTACCATTACCATCAATTCGACCCAAATCGAACATGACGAGGTCGAACTGTCACTCTGAAGATCTCGGAGTCAGTTAGAGGAGAAGAAGACTATAAAAGATGAGTTAGAGCAGAGCATGAGACAGACGGAAAAACCCTAGAGCAAATCATTATTCCCATAGACCTCACTCCTTAGCATTTAGTTCGCATATAGTCTCATTATTTTTTTGTTGATCTCGATCTCGATTATTACTTTGTACTAAATCTCATTGAATAAAGTGTATTTTTGTCAACCGAATTCCGATTGTATCGTTGTGTTCTAAGAGCATCGTTGCCTACATCACTTGTCTTCCCCAGGTTAAACTCTTGATCTCTACAAAATACTTATGATCTACATTCTCCTTTCATTGTGTTAGAACCAGTGGATGATGTTGAGTAAGAGCATATGATCTCTCTCAGCTTGACAAGGGATAGGAGAGAGACAAAACCTCCTATCAAATTTCAAGACTTGCAATGGAAAAAGGTACTAGTGCGAGGTAAACGTGGCCGCGGTCGTGATTCTTCTCATTAGCTACTCTGTTTCATTTCTTTGGTTCTTTCTAGTTTCACGTAACATTTCCGTAGGTTTGAGATTTATTTATTTTTTTTTTAAATTGAGATTTATTTTATCATGAAGTGTTTCATGCAAACTTTACCAAATTTCAAGATTTTATAGCTTTACTTTGTAATCGTTCATGTTTTTAACTGAAAATCTTTAGTCAAAAAAAAAATCTGTTAATTTTCTATTATATGTGTTATCTCCTATATATTAATCATTTAAAAAGTTGTAACCTTAAGTTTGTAATAATTAAAAATAACCCCAATCCTATGTGGCATAGCTCTTTGTCTTCTATTTCAATTTAGAAGGATTCTAGAGCATGCAATATAATGTATAGTCTTAAAATTATACTCTCTAGCAATATAATATTTCGTAGACTATAGTTGGTCGCATATATCAAATATTTATTGTTTCGCATGCTTTCCTTAAATAAAACCTACGGAATTACCTAATGTGATTAATATATATATATATATATATATATATATATATATATATATATATATATATATATATATATATATATGAAAATTAATGATTTTAAACAATAAAGATTTGATAACAATCTATATACTTTTTCTCATTTTGTTTATTTCTGTATTATTTAAAATAAATTACACAATTGCATTAATCATATCATAAAAATCTAGATGTTTTTTGTGTATGTTGTATTTCAAAATTTTCAAAATGAGTATAAGTTACTAAAACTGTTAAAAGTCTCACATAAATTTTTAGAATCAAGGTTTTATTTTTTTATGTTAAAATATAATGATTATTAGACCATATGTAGAAATAATTTTAGTTTATATATATATTTCATATCGTTTAAACTAAACTATACATCATATGAAAGTACATACTTATATTTTGATATTTGCATTGAACATATATAGAAAAATTAATATTTTAATTTTGAAATATGTCATTGTTTTTTTTTAAAATGATTATAATTATTGAAACTACTAAACATCTCACATAAAAAAAATCGTTGGTGTAAAGTTTTGTTACACAAATATGCAAATAATCATAAAATCATATGAGTGAAACCTCATTTAATAAATATCCATATTAAAATTGTGCTATATTACTATGTTTATATCATTTAAATTTAATTATATATCATATAAAATATATAAGATTGATTATTTTGATTTATTTACCCTAATTGCGAATACACAAGAGTGATAGTTAAATTTATATGCTACGCCAATTTATTACATAATAGTAACTGATTTCTTAGTTATTTAATATATATATTTATTAGTTTATTATTTTATAATATGCAGAAAAATATAAAAAAAATAATAAATATAAAATACTTATTGTGCATATAGTGCAGATCTTAACCTAAATATGTATCTCTTTAATCATTTTAAATCTTAAATATTTTCTAAATCTCAGGTCAAAACAAACAAACGAAATGAGAATAAACTTCAAAATAAATATTTATATCGACTATTAACCAAAATAAAAAAAATACAATAAGAGAAAAAATTGAAGATAAATAGGATTGACACGTGAACGTAAACTTTTCATAACCATAATTAATTTTTAAAATTTTAAGTTGTTAAATCATGATATAAAATTGAGTTAATTTTTAATTTGTTAATTTTTAAATTTTTTTAAATCATGATGATTATGTTAAATCATGACCATAATTAATTTTAAATTGTTTATTTGTATTTGAAAAACTTAAAATATTGTTTTAAAAAAATAATTTAAAATTTAAATTAATTTGTATTAATTTTTTGTATAAAATACAATTTGTAAAAAATATAATTTTCTAATATTATTAGAAAAATAAATAAATTATATTAAATTAGTTTTGAAAATTTATATATTTTAAATGAAAATATTTTACCAATTGTTTCTTAAGAAAGCATTAGAGAACTTACTAATACTCTACCAATCAAGCCCAGTGACACTCTGTTTATTTTCTATCACTCGAACACTGAAAATGAAAAGATATATAAAATCAGTACCATTAAATTCTAAGCTTTGATTTACAGTTCTAATTACAATTGTTTTTAATCATACGTATTGATAATTATATAAAAATTTCAAAATTCTAAAATTTCAAATACATATAAAAATAATCATATGTAAATTTTACATTTGTTAATACTAAGATTTTATATTTTAGTTACATACATTCAATCTGTGCAACGCGCTGATCTTATCCTAGTTTATTTATATTTAGCCTAGACTTTTAAACAAGAGTTGTAAAAAAAATTGGAACTAAGATACAAGAAAAACAATCGGTTCGATTAAATTATCTCATTCGTAGTTTCATTCAGATTTGTCTTTGTTGTGTCTTCAGGGAGTGTAACTAATTAAGGCCTACATCAATTTTTGGGCTTGAATTTCCAGAGTTTCAAGTAAATGAGTCTTTTTGTTTCACAAAGGCCTAAAGCCATCAAATCGGATTATAGTTCCCAGTTATCCTATCACAAATGGCTGGACGTCATCATTTTCCTGGATCAATGATCAAAGTTCCTTTTGAATGTGATAAGACTGAATAAGCAGAACAACTGCCATTAGTTATGTGAAACGAGCCAAACAAGGCAGATCAGATGGAAGAAAATTTGAGTTGTAATCATAATAACTAACTAAAGTTTCATCCGCACATCCGTGCGGGTATATTATTCATTTTACAAGTATATAATTAAAATTTTAAATATATGATTTATATTTTTTAGTTTTAATTATATCTAATAACGAAATAAAGAAATTTTTATTTTATAGAAAAGATTATTTATTTAATAAGATCTTATTAGATTTTTTCAACAGATTTTTTTATATTTAAATTTAGTTATTATTAATATCCTTATTAATTATTAAGATATTTTGAAAATAATATATATTTAACTAGTTAATGTAACAATCAAATATGTCAAATTGAATAATTAATGATATGGTCCAACATGACTTTTAAATAGTAGATAAATTTGGTACTTCTTTTTTAATAGAGAAAACTATATTTTGACCCGCGCTTTCAAAGCGCGGGTTTATGTTTGATGCAAAATTTATATAATCGTATTTCCTATACATGTAAAAACGAGGTATAAATTTGTTTAGTTCTTTAATTTTGACAAACATAGTCTTTTTAAAAATGTAGGATCATCTTTCAGTGAAAATTTTATATGACCGCATTTTTGTTTTATATTAAGTAGACATGTGCATAAAATCCATAACTCAACGTCTAAACTCAATCTAAAAAAAAAAAAATTGGATCCGTAACCGGTCAAAAATCTAAAATATATCAGAATGAGTTTTGTAGGGTGGTACAAAATATATCCAAATCAAAGTGTTATTAGCCATACCCGAACGAATAACCCAAAAACCAAAAATCTGAATTGATCTGAATGTCAATTAATCATAGATGTAAATATTTGAAACATAAATATCTAGTTTGTTGACCAAAAAATATCTAGTTTAAATATTCAGTTCTATATTTATTTTAAAATGATATTTCAAATTAATTATCTAAATTTTAACTAAGTACTTTAATATTCAATTTTATAAACATAACTATCTTTCTTTTGTTTTGGTTTTGGTGTTAGATTTTAGATTGTCAAACCAATATAACCCAAAACCGAACGATGTATGGTTACTTTATCGGTTTTAGGATGTGTACAAATCAGAACCAAACCCGACGTGTTATATTTGAATCTGATCCATACTTACAAACATGTCTACTTACATATTATGTGACACCTATGGTGTGATATAAATTAGATTTTATTCAAAATATTCGACCGTATCCCAATAGGTACTTGAACTCTCAAGCATAACTTATATTATGTTTTATATTTTGTTAAATTAATTTTATATTTGATAAATATTTTGTCTATTTATTGGAATAACCCGTAAAATTATAATAATAAAAGATCAGTAATAAAATGTTCATCATATAATTAAATATTCATAGTAGCTATTATTAATATTTATTTTATAAGCAATGATATATATATATATATATATATAATTTTAAGACTTTATCTATGATAATTATATTATTATGTATTGGTGGAGGTTTGAAAAAAATTGTTTATTATTATTTTGTGTATCAGTTACATATAATTAAATGTTAATTATTTATATCCTAATGTTTTAATTTAGATATGTATATTAAAATATAAAATTATTTCATTTTTAATATCTTATAATACTAATTTGTTATTTTGTAAATGTAATTCATCTAATTTATAATTTATAAAGTAGATTAATTTATATTATAATTATTATTCTGTGTAATTTATAGTTACAAATATGAAATATTTATATATAAATGTTATAGAAAGTTAGTTCTTATTCTATAAATCAAAATGAGTTAATACTCATTTATAATTTAATATAATATTATTACGTTTTTTATTAAAATAATATTAAAACAATGAATATTATTTTTAAAATAAAAATATACTAAAGATATTATTAAAATGTAATCTGAAAAGTAGTAAAGAGTATCTTTTTGATATCTTATTTTGAATATATTTAAATATTATATTTAAATATTATATTAATATTATGTTGTTATTTAATAGTAACTAAGTTTGTTATATATAACATAACATAAAATTAAATAAATGTAATGTTTTGAGGTAAACTACTTGAAAGTAGATAAAAAGTGTTTTTGTTTTAATAGTATTGACTAGATTTTGATCCGCACTTTCAAAGCGCGGGTTTATATTTGATGCAAACTTTATATAATCGAATTTCCTATACATGTGGGAGAAACTTGTTTAGTTCTTTAATTTTATCAAACATAGTATTTTTAAGAATGCAGGATAATCTTTCAGTGAAAATATTTATATGACCGTATTTTGTTTTATATAAAGTAGACATGTGCAGAAAATCCATAACTCGACGTCTAAACTCAATCTAAACAAAAAAAATTGGATCCGTAACCGGTCAAAAATCTAAAATATATCAGTATGAGTTTTGTAGGGGCGTACAAAATATATCTAAATCAAAGTGTAGCCAGATCCGAACGAATAACCCAAAAACCAAAAAATCTAGAAAAAAATCTGAATCGATCTGAATGTCCAAATTAGTCGTAAATATAAATATTTGAAACATAAATATCTAGTTTAAATATTCAGTTCTATATTTATTTTGAAATGATATTTAAAATTAATTATCTAAATTTTAACTAAGTATTTTAATATCCAATTCTATAAAAATAAGTAAATTTTTTTGTTTTGGTTTTAGATTTTAGATTGCCAAACCGATATAACCCAAATGCGAACGATATATGGTTACTTTATCGGTTTTAGAATGTGTACAAATTAGAACCAAACCCGACATGTTATATTTGAATCTGATTTATACTTACAAACATGTCTACTTACATATTATGACACCTATGATGTGATATAAATTAGCTTTGATTCAAAATATTCGATCCATATCCCAATAGGTACTTAAACTCTCAAGCATAACTTAGATTATGTTTTCTATTTTGTTAAATTAATTTTATATTTGATAAATATTTTGTCTGTTTATTAGAATAACCCGTAAAAATTATAATCATAAAAATATCAGTAATAACAGGTTTCATCATATAATTAAATATCAATAGTAGCTATTATTAATATTTATTTTATAAATTATATATATATATATAAATGATTTTAAGACTTTATCTATGATAATTATATTATTATGTATTCGTGGAGGTTTGAAAAAAATTGTTTATTATTATTTTGTGTATCAGTTACATATAATTAAATGTTAATTTTTATATCCTAATTTTTTAATGTAGATATGTATATTAAAATATAAAATTATTTCTTTTTTTTTTAATATTTTATGGTAGTATTTTATTTTTCTATAAATGTAATTCATCTAGTTTATAATGTATAAAGTAGATTAATTTATATTATAATTATTATTTTTTGTAATTGTTAGTTATAAATATGAAATATTTATATATAAATGTTATAGAAAGTTAGTTCGTATTCTATAAATCAAAATGAATTAATACTCATTTATAATTTAATTTAATATTATTTACGTTTTTATTATTAAAATAATATTAAAACAATAAATATTTATTTTTAAAATAAAATATATTAAAGATATTTTTAAAATGTAATCTGAAAAAATAGTTAAGAGTATCTTTTTGATATCTTATTTTGAATATATTTAAATATTTATTAATATTATATTGTTATTTAATAATAACTAAGTTTGTTATATGTAACATAACATAAAATTAAATAAATATAATATTTTGACGTATACTATTTGCAAGTAGATAAAAAGTGTTTCTGTTTTAATAGTATTGGTATAAGGCATAAAGGAAGGCAGATGTAAGCTATAACAAAAAAAAAGACATGAACACTATCGATGAGAAATTTATGTAAGTTATCTGATCAGACAGATAGCAATTCAATATGTTCGCTTCAGTTTTATTGAAATGCATTTGACCGGTGATCAGATACATACAAGAATTTTAAATGTTTTTATGTTTTTTTTTTAACACTATGTTTCTTAGGCCTCGATTGGTACGGCAGATGATAAAGCATTAGCAGTGTGCTGTAGAAGTTGTATGTTGAATAAGCTGTATGCTTTCAGTAAATTTTTTAATAAAGTGATTGGCAGAGTAATAGCAGTATACAATTTTAAAAATTATTATAATAGTTAATATACATAAATATTTACATTAAAATATATTTATATTGAGTCACATAAACAAAAAGTTCTAGAATATTACAGAAAAATCAAAGCATAAAACCATACCAGTAAGTATGTCATAAGATAAGATGGATAAACAATAACAAAGAAGCTATCTCAAATCAAGGATACATAAACGCACTACACATACAACGAGACAATAGTTACATGATGGTGTACGTTGGAGGAGATGCTAGTGCTTCTTCTAAACTGCTTGGCTCTTCTTTTATCCACATTAGCGGCTTGAAAAGAACTAAACTTTGCATCATGCGAGAAGCACCGTGGCCTAGGATCGAAACCTCACCAACCTCACCATCTATTCGAGTGGAGACACATACGGATGCCGGAGAAGAACGCAGTCTTTAAGCTCCATTAACATTCTCCGTTCCACGCTGAAAGATCTGCTCGATGCTCGACGTATAAATAACCAAAACACTGAGAGAAAAAACACAAGCCAAAGCTCCAGCGTACGACACACCGAAAACGGCCGAGAAACTAAGATATCGAAACTGGATCTATGATATCAAGTGGACAAGTGAGCTAGTCACTCCGTCGATCGAAAAATCCGGAACCTCCATCATCATAGCAGAAAAGTTCATGACCAAAGTAAGAACATTCAACCAAATCACTCTAATTGTGCTACTCCACAACAGACCGTCGGATTAGTAGCAAAAATAATCTAGAGAAACGAGGCGCATCCACCTCTAAACCGAAAAACACCAAAACATTAAAACATCATAAAAGAGGACAAACAAAGATAAAAGAGACTGAGGAGAGCCTCTCCAAGCGACGGCAAGGAGCGCCGACCGCCGGAGAAGCGAGGATTTCGTCAAGAAGTTTGACGGCTAGTGGTAGATCTAAGAGAGAGAAAATTAGGTCGAGGGTGTGTATCAAATGTTTTTTATGTTATGAGGTCTTATTTGTAAGTTGAAATCATCCTGAATGAAAGGGAGAGTTTTTATTTGAATGACCTCACATATCCAAAATAAGTATAAAATAAATCCGGGCTGTCGTCCAAGTCACTGCATTGTATGATAATGATATACAAATCAATATACTGTATAGACTAATTCCAATAAAAATCAGTTGGAAGGCGACGTGATCACAACATAGGATGAGCATGATGCAAGTGTATCACCAATTATTTAAATATAATGTTATTAGCAACATTATCATTGTGTAATTGCGTTGACCTACTATGGCTAAGACCACATCAAGATTTTCTGTTCTATAATGATAATAAATGTTGAAACTGAGTGTTAGCTGGGGATAAGTTTGATCTCGCTTGTATTGATTTTAGTCATTTTAGGAAGATATGTGGAGCTTCGGTTCTACAAATCTTAAATGTATTGACATCAATTTAGCAATGATATAACCACTTATCCCCAAAATTGGTTAATCTATCTGACTCAGGTGTTTTAAATGGACTTATCACAAAAATAATTTACAAACAATGCATTGGTGATAAAACCAACCGTTTAAATGGGACATGGAAACGATATAAAATGGTTGCACACAGATGATAGGACATAAAGATGACAAAATAGCGATGCAAAACAAAAGTTGTGGTTCACTTAAAAGCACAAAAACTAATTTACTTTGTAAGTTAGGGTGCCCAATCCCGATTTCGGTTCCGTTTCTCTTCGGTTCTTTTTGGTATTTCAATTTATAAAAAAAAATAACTACCATATTATAATAATATCTATTTTGTTTGGGTTCGGTTTATATATTATCAGTTTTCGATTATTTGATTTTATACCAAAATATCATAAATATATTTATCCTTTATAACATTTTGTGATTTTAATTTATATGATTAAATGTCGACTTTAATAAAACATAAAAATATTTCAGTTTTTCAATAGATTATTTTTTAGTTTTCTCTTTTTTCTTTTACCACGTAAAATAATTAGTAAGCATATTAAGTTAGTAATCCATATTATTAAAACTTATGTTTTGTTTAATTTGATAAAATGAAAATAACTTTTATATTAGTAAAATGAACATTTTAAGTATGAAGATATATCAACAAAATAAATTATTATATATTACTAATTATACTCTATAATTTACAAATAATCAATCTACTATATTTTATTTAATCGATTTATTCGGTTTATATATCAAACAGTATGATATACGGCGGTTTTGTCAAAAATAGTATTCATTCGATATATTCGTTATTACTAAATCCAAACCACTTCTTTTATTAAAGTTTGATTTTAATTTGTTCGGTTTTACCGGATTTAACATCCTATTTGTAACACTTCAAAACCCTCATGTTCCACCACTATTTCTTATGCCACCTACATTTTCGACCATCAATTAATGGCTTCATTTAAATATAATTTATCAATAGTAGTGCCCTTGGTACAATCTCAAAAAGTCAACCATCTTGTAATCATTAAGCTAAGCAAACCCCTTAATTATTTACACGTTCACCCCGCCGGAACCATAACGGCAGAGCTTTGGTCCTCATGAAACCCGGAGATAGTTAAACTATGGTCGTGTCACGATTATGCTTCTACTCTTCTTTCTTACTTTTGTTACGGTTCGTTGCCGCTCAAAACAACAGTAATGAACAAGGGACAGGGTTCAATCCAACCACGGCTATAATCATGATCGTACTCGTCAGCATTTTTTTCTCACTTGGATGTGTCTCCGTCTACATGCGAAGGTGTCTCGAGCAAGCCCTAGGGATCAACGACGGAAGATCCGTCGACCCGGGAAACTGGCTTAACGTTAGGCAGACGCCGCGTGGACTCGACGCTTCTGTCATAGAAACGTTTCCGACGTTTCGTTACTCCACCGTGAAGACGTTGAGAATCGGCAAAGAAGCGTTGGAGTGTCCCGTTTGCCTCAATGAGTTCGAGGACGATGAAACGCTGCGTTTGCTTCCTCAATGTTGCCACGTGTTTCATCCTGGTTGCATAGATGCGTGGCTACGTGAGAACGCTACGTGTCCTCTCTGCCGCGCCAATCTCGTTCCTGTACCGGGTGAGTCTGTTTCTGTCGAGATCCCCGGTTTAGCTAGAGAATCCGGTCAGAACTCTCCCCAAACCGAAGATAACCGGAGAATGGCTTTTGGTTCTCCAGACGAACGGTTACTCGACTCAGTGGCTTGGACAGGTAACCAAAGCATGCCACGTAAGTCCATGTCTACTGGGTGGAAATTAGCTGGATTGTTTAGCCGGTCAAGTTCTTACGGTCTGACAGGGGAGAATCTAGATCGGTTCACGCTAAGATTACCGCAAGAGATACACGACCAGCTCGTGAACCAAGGCCACGTTGTGCTACCACAAGTGAGGAGCTCGATACGAGGGTACAGAACCGGAAGCCTAGGGAACGAAAGAAACTATTTCTACTTTGAACGGTTTGATCAAGACCATCGCTTTGACCGCAGACCGTTTTCTATAACTCCTCCGTTCCGGACCAGCTCGATTAGGTCTCCCAATGGTGTTATCAACGGGGGAGATAGTTATCAAGAGCGTGCTGGCACACCCAAAAATTTGCTTTTAGCAATAAGGTCACCGTTTGATCGGTTATTCATTGGAAAAAACAATGTTGGTGAACGTTCTTACCTTAGATCCGGTGATGCGAGTCCTGTGTAGATGGATTTTTTAAAAATTGGATTCTTAAGAAATTTGAGAAGAATATACACTGGATATATGTTTTTCTTCTAATATTTTTTGTTATTCAAGAAAGTCAGTACTACGCAGTGAAAAAATATGTTTCTGTTTCATACTAAGTTTTCTAAGTAACGTGCTGTTAGAAGAGAAGAGTGTAATATATGATTAGGGATGAAAATTAGGGATCAGCTTCCGGGATGATAGCTATTAGGCTGATTATGTAAATTGCACTGAGTATTAGCTGCGTCAAATCGAATGCAAGTGAATTTGCGTTACTCACAGCATTTCTTTCAGTTCAGATGGGATCAAGTACTCAGAGTTGTGATTTGTGAAACAATGTTTTAGCAGAAGATTTTCTAACAACTATACTCTCTCCGTTTCATATTGAGTGTCGATTATCTTTGTGCACAAGAATTAAAAAAAATTAGTTTTATAAATTTTCTATATAAAAACACAATTACTTATACACCAAACAATATTTTAACCAATAAAAAAATAAATTACAATATAAAATTAATAAATTTTGCATTGAAAGTTGAAAATAATACTTATTTTGTAGCATTTTTTTCCTACAACAATCTTTACAAATAAAAGAGATTTTTTTTTCTCTCCATAGGAGTCCATAGGAGGCAAATGATGCTACCTATCCTCTTTAAAAATTCTTCGACCAATATGTGTTCGACCAATCTTTTATTCTGGGCCTAATTGGGAGACCCGTTAATACCACTGTTTTGTCAATCGTCTAGGGTGTGAGGTTTGTGCTTCGACGACCAATATTTTTCAGATGAATGAAGAACGTTACAACGTTTCTGTCTCTGCTCCATGGGAAGTTTATACGTTTAACAAGGTATCGTATTTGTTTCTGGAGTATCCGTTATTAAGCATTATATCTTTTGTTTAATAAGAAATTATCAGGGAATAGTTTTGATTTGTTGTTCTTGTAAGTTTTGCTAACATTTTTATTCTTGGATTGAACTGTGTTAGGCGTCTCAAGATAAGAAGAGCTTGGATGTTGGTACTAACCTTTTCATTGGAAACCTTGACCATGTAAGTAAATCTATTGGTGGTAATTTTACTCTAAAATATTGATACATCAACTACAATAGCTGAGCAGGTTTGTTTTTTACAGGATGTGGATGAAAAAGCTTTGTATGATCCGTTTAGCGCATTGGGTGGGATCGCTTCTAATCCTGAAGTAGAATTTTTTTTTTGCTTAAGTATTATCTGTAATCTATGAGTAATTTGTCATTTGTTGTTGGAAAAAGAATGCATGCATGCATATGAGTAATATTCTCTCGGTTTTTCATTTCAGATCATTCGTGATCCTGATACCATGAACTCACGTGGCTTCAGTTTCATCAGCTATGGCTCCTTTGACGCATTTTATGTTGTTATTGATGTAATTCTATTTATTTTTAGCTTCTTTCGTGGATCACTTCTAAAAACCTGGCTACCAGAAAGTCCCAAACTCTCAATATGTTTCACATAAATAGCTGCTCTACCAACTAATCCTCTGAATGTATATTGCAGGGAATGGCCAGACAATATTTCAGTAATTGTCAAATAACAGTCTCTTATGTATTATCCGTAATCATATATGTAACCAAACCAAACCTGAATATTCACAACGTCTAAATACACTTCTATGCATGAATCTATGGTCCTTACTGTGTATGACATGCTCACAATTCATTGTTTACATGTATTATAACTATTTAATTGTATACCAATTAAAAATTATGAGTTTGTCTCTTGCAGTGAAGAAACCAAGGAGAGAATGAGAGCTGCAATGAAACAGATTTTGGCTGTAAAGTCAAGATCCAAGCGACTAAAGGAGAAGCTCACTTCATTGTGGTTAGAGAACATTACAGAATCTGCAAGGGAAGGAGGAAGTGACGAATAGAACTTGATTAGGACAGCTACGGAAAGGCAAAACAAGAGATTTCATCTGACAAGCTTCAATTGGCTGAAGAGAAAGCAAGATCAAAGGAAGAAAACAAGATGAGAGCAGAAGAAGCTGCACACGCCAAGACTGAGAAGATGTAGAGAATTGTAGAAAATTGGTTTTCTATATTTGTTTTGTCAGATTCACAAAAAGAAATTAAGTCAATGTAAAATTGCTACTGGAAAATCAATTGGTGGTTTCAGCCGCCAAACGCAGCCACTGTAAAGGCCAACTCCGCATCGAGCCACCTCTCAACGCTATCCGCTGCGACCCCTCATCTCCTCCTCCAAAACGCGATCCAAACGCTCCTTGTCTCCCTCACTCAAACTCTTCCTTAGTCGGCGAGTGTCTCAACCTCCACAACAGTCCGTCTACTCAAGCTTAAGTTTGCTTCCGATTTTGAGGTAGGATTTTAAAAAATTTCATCTTGGGTAATGTAGGTTTATCTTCTTGATCAGGTATTTTTGATGAATTTTGTATTAAGGAGTATTGTTCCTCCTGCATCTTTGTCCTTTTTTTTTTTGTATATTGTCCTCAAATACATTAAACACGGCGGTGAGAAATCATGGCAAACCAATCGGATGATTTGAAAATCTTCCAGAATGCAGCAAAAGATATTTTTGCTCAGAAATCCTCTATTGAGATGCTTAGGGTTGATGACTTTGTGACCAGTGACTCCTCTAGTAAAGTAGTTAATCATTTGGAGAAATTCTTAAGAGTTACCAAGTCAATGTTGGCTCACTCCTCTAGTAAGAAGCGGAAAGCTAATTTTGGGGATGGGGATGATGCTGCAATGCATTCTTCCTCTCATCAGGACGAATTGATCAGTTTTTCTACCCATGAAAATGTTGACTCCCAGAACTTGATCAGTTCTTCTACCCATGGAAATGTTGACTCCTAGAACTTAGATCTAGATCAGGTTCAATCCAAGCTGAAGAAGCTGCAGATTCAATCTAAAATGTTGATCTACATTTTTCAATTATATGATTGGTCTCACTTTCTTTACATTCAACCTCTTTTATGTATGTAGACGCTTACAGTGTACATTCCAGAACAAATGGAGAAACACCTTAACCTCCTCAACAAGGTGACTCAGGAGATTGAAAGAGAAAAATCTGCAAGTGCTTTTATGTATTCAGTCGAAGAGAAACTGATGAGGGCCTCGCTCATCTGAAAGCAAGATTCAGCCTAATAGAAAAGGAAAATGCTTCTCTTAAATCCGATCATGACTCTATTGTTTCAAAACTATTGGATTAACATAAGTTGAGTGAAGAGATTGAATGCCTAAAGGATACTCAAATATCTTTGTTGGAGAAGAAAGTGGAGGAGGCTGAGAGATACATGACTAATTTCAAAGCAAGATTGACATTTATGGAAAAGTAAAATGATTCTCTTAAAGCTGATGATGCAAAACTATTCGAGCAACATCAAGACCTCATCAACAACCTTACTCAAGAGATTGAATGCCTAAAGGAGTTAGTTGATTCCAAGGATACTCAAATATCCTTTTGTGAGAAGAAAGTGGGCAAGGGTGAGAAAGACATGACTGATTTGAAAGCAAAATTCACCTTAATCAAAAAAAAAAAATGTTTCTTCTAAGGCTGAGTATGATGCAAAACTAAAGCTCCTCAATAAGCTGACTCAAGAAACCCTAAAAGATATAGTTAATTCCAAGGATACTCAAATATCCTCTTTGGAGAAGAAAGTGAATGGGGGTGCCAGAGAAGTGACTAATTTGAAAGTAAGATTTACTGTAATGGAAAAGAAAAATGTTTCTCTTAAGGCGAATTATGCGGCTAGTTTGGAAGAATTGAAGGAAGATCGTGAACTCCTCAGGAAAATTAGGCGAAAGTTTACGGGAAGGTGGAAAGAGAAAGAAGTGATATGCAAAGGCAACAAACACTTGAAGCTTCAGACAAATGTCTTTCTTGCTTCCATTGACCAGACAAACAGTATTGCAGGGGATTGCGCCCCTAGTATGTGTAAATAATACAATGTAGTGGGAACAACATATATCCCATCCATTAGGTAAGTGAAAAATTGCAAAATTACGGGACGAATGGTATTATGTAGCATATTGCAATTTGAACACCATGTTACATAATCAAGGAGCAAACATATTGTCTTCATGACATTACATAATGTGTTCATGGCATTACATAATGTGTTCATGGCATTGGAAGTTGTTGTTTTTAGGTTGAAAATCCGGGTCTGGGCACTATTTTTTTTAAAAAAAGGTATAGGGAGAAAAAGGAAAACATCGATTTTTCATCAGCGCCTGTACACCATCTCACTTTCCCAGCAGCTAGTCAATCTCCAGAGACCCCCAATCAAGATTCTCCATGCTTCCTGCTATGAACCTCAGCCTTCTCATCAGCTGAGGAAGTAGCCGCCAAACGCAGCCACCGCAAACGCAAACTCCGCATCGAGCCACCTCGTAACGCTCTCCGCTGCGACCCCTCATCTCCTCCTCCAAAACGCGATCCAAACACTCCTCGTCTCCCTGACTCAACCTCATCCTTAGTCGGCGGGCATCTCAACCTCCACAACAGTCCGTCTACTCAAGCTTTAGCCTGCTTCCGATTTTGAGGTAGGATTATAAATTTTTTATTTTGGGTTATGTGGGTTTATTTTCTTGATCGTGTATTTGTGATGAATTTTGTATTAAGGAGTATTGTTCCTCTTGCATCTTTGTTTTTTTTTGTAGATTGTCCTTAAATACATTAAATACGGCGGTGAGAAATCATGGAAAACTAATCGGATGATTTGAAAATCTTCCAGAATGCAACAAAAGATATTTTTGCTTAGAACTCCTCTATTGAGATGCTTAGGGTTGATGACTTTGAGACCAGTGACTCCTCTAGTAAAGGAGTTAATTATTTGCAGCAATTCTTAAGAGTTACTAAGTCAATGTTGGCTGACTCCTCTAGTAAGACGCGGAAAGCTACTTTTGGGGATGGGGATGCTGCTGCAATGCATTCTTCCTCTCATCATGAGGAATTGATCAGTTTTTCTACCCATGGAAGTGTTGACTCCCAGAACTTGATCAGTGCTTCTACCCATGGAAATGTTGACTCCCATAACTCAGATCTAGATCAGATTCAATTCAAGCTGCAGAAAGTAAGTTACATTTTTCAATTATATGTTTGGTCTCACTTTCTTTACATTCAACCTCTTTTATGTATATAGACACTTACAGTGTACATTCGAGAACAAATGGAGAAACACCTTGACCTCCTCAACAAGGTGACTGAGGAGATTGAAAGAGCAGAACCTGCAGCTGCTTTTATGTATTCAGTCGAAGAGAAACTAAGTGAAGGCCTCGCTCATCTGAAAGCAAGATTTAGCCTAATAGAAAAGGAAAATTATTCTCTTAAATCCGATCATGACATTATTGATTCAAAATTATTGGATCAACATAAGTTAAGTGAAGAGATTGAATGCCAAAAGAATACTCAAATATCTTTGTTGGAGAAGAAAGTGGGAGAGGTTGAGAGAGACATGACTGATTTCAAAGCAAGATTGAATTTTATGGAAAAGGAAATAAATTCTCTTAAAGCTGATTATGCAAACTATTCGAGCAACATCAAGAACTCATCAACAAGTATTGTGTAGCATATTGCAATTTGAACACTACGTTACATAATCAAGGAGAAAACATAATTTGTTCATGGCATTGGAAGTTGTTGTTTTTAGGTTGAAAAGCCGGGCCTCGGCACTATTTTCAAAAAAAAGGTATAAGGGGAAAAAAGGAAAAAATCGATTTTCCATCACCGCCTATACACCATCTCACTTTCCCAGCAGCTAATCAATCTCCAGAGACCCCAATCAAGATCCTCCATGCTTCCATCTATGAACCACAGCCTTCTCATCAGCCGAAGAAGCAGGCACCAAACGCAGTCACCGCAAACACCAACTCCGCATCGAGCCACCTCTCAACCCTCTCCGCTGCGACCCCTCATCTCCTTCTCCAAAACGCGATCCAAATTCTCCTCGTCTCCCTGAATTAAATTCCTCCTTAGTCGGCCCGCGTCTCAACCTCCACAACAGTCTGTCTACTGAAGCTTCAGCTTGATTCCAATTTTGAGGTAGGATTATCAAAAATTTCTTCGTGGGTTATGTGGGTTTAGCTTCTTGATCGTGTATTTGTGATGAATTTTGTTTTAATGAGTATTGTTGCTTTTGCATCTCTGTTTTTTTTTTTGTAGATTCTCCTCAAATCCATTAAATACGGCGGTGAAAAATCATGGCAAACCAATCGGATGATTTGAAAATCTTCCAGAATGCAGCAAAAGATATTTTTGCTCAGAACTCCTCTATTGAGATGCTTAGGGTTGATGACTTTGAGACCAGTGACTCCTCTAGTAAAGGAGTTAATCATTTGGAGCAATTCTTAAGAGTTACTAAGTCAATGTTGGTTGAATCCTCTAGTAAGAAGCGGAAAGCTACTTTTGGGGATGGGGATGCTGCTGAAATGCATTTTCCTCTCATCAGGAGGAATTGATCGGTTTTTCTACCCATGGAAATGTTGACTCCGAGAACTTGACCAGTTCTTCTACCCAGGGAAATGTTGACTCCCATAACTCAGATCTAGATCAGATTCAATCCAAGCTGCAGAAGTAAGTTACCATTTTCAATTATATGATTGATCTCACTTTCTTTACATTCAACCTGTTTTATTTATGTAGATGCTTACAGTGTACATTCGAGAAAAAATGGAGAAACACCTTGACCTCCTCAACAAGGTGACTCAGGAGATTGAAAGAGCAAAACCTGCATCTGCTTTTATGTATTCAGTCGAAGAGAAACTAAGTGAGGGCTTTGCTCATCTGAAAGAAAGATTCAGCCTAATAGAAAAGGAAAATGCTTCTCTTAAATCCGATCATGACTCTATTGCTTAAAAACTATTGAAGCAACATAAGTTGAGTGAAGAGATTTAAATGCCTAAAGGATACTCAAATATCTTTTTTGGAGAAGAAAGTGGGGGAGGCTGAGAGAGACATGACTGATTTCAAAGCAAGATTGACCTTTATGGAAAAAAAAAATGATTCTCTTAAACCTGATGATGCAAAACTATTCGAGCAACATGAATACCTCATTAACAACCTTACTCAAGAGATTGAATTCCTAAAGGAGCTAGTTGATTCCAAGGATACTCAAATATTATTTTTGGAGAAGAAAATGGGCAAGGATGAGAAAGACATGAATGATTTGAAAGCAAAATTCACCTTAGTCTAAAAAGGAAAATGTTTCTTTTAAGGCTAATTATAACGTAAAACTAGACCTCCTCAACAAGCTGACTTAGGACACCTTAAAAGATATAGTTAATTCCAAGGATACTCAAATATCCTCTGTAGAGAAGAAAGTGAGTGAGGGTGCCAGAGAAGTGACTAATTTGAAAGTAAGATTTACTGTAATGGAAAAGAAAAATTATTCTCTAAGGCGAATTATGCGGCTAGTTTGGAAGAATTAAAGGAAGATCGTGAACTCCTCAACAAAATTAGGCGAAAGTTTAAGGGAAGGTGGGAAGAGAAAGATGTGATATGCAAAGACAACAAACACTTGAAGATTTGGATAAATGTCTTTCTTGCTTCCATTGACCAGACAAGCAGTATTGCAGGGGATTACTCCCCTAGTATGTGTAAATAATACAAACAATGTAGTGGGAACAACATATATCCATCCATCACGTAAGTGAAAAATTGCAAAATTATAGGATGAATAGTATTATGCTAACATATTGCAATTTGAAAAGCCGGGCCTGGACACTATTTTCAAAAAAAGAGGTATAGGGAGAAAAAAGAAAATATCGATTTTCCATCACCGCCTGTACACTATCTCACTTTCCCAGCAGCTAATCAGTGTCCCGAGACCACAATCAAGATTCTCCACGCTTCCTGCTACGAACCACAACCTTCGCATCAGCCGAGGAAGAAGCCGCCAAACGCAGCCACCGCAAACGCCAACTCCGCATCGAGCCACCTCTCAACGCTCTCCGTTGCGAGCCCTCATCTCCTCCTCCAAAACGCGATCCAAACGCTCCTTGTCTCCCTCACTCAAACTCTTCCTTAGTCGGCGAGTGTCTCAACCTCCACAACAGTCCGTCTACTCAAGCTTAAGTTTGCTTCCGATTTTGAGGTAGGATTTTAAAAAAATTCATCTTGGGTAATGTAGGTTTATCTTCTTGATCATGTATTTTTGATGAATTTTGTATTAAGGAGTATTGTTCCTCTTGCATCTTTGTCTTTTTTTTTTGTATATTGTCCTCAAATACATTAAACACGGCGGTGAGAAATCATGGCAAACCAATCGGATGATTTGAAAATCTTCCAGAATGCAGCAAAAGATATTTTTGCTCAAAATTCCTCTATTGAGATGCTTAGGGTTGATGAATTTGAGACCAGTGACTCCTCTAGTAAAGGAGTTAATCATTTGGAGCAATTCTTAAAAGTTACTAAGTCAATGTTGGCTGACTCCTATAGTAAGAAGCGGAAAGCTACTTTTGGGGATGGGGATGCTGCTGCAGTGCATTCTTCCTCTCATCAGGAGGAATTGATCTGTTTTTCTACCCATGGAAATGTTGACTCCCAGAACTTGATCAGTTCTTCTACCATGGAAAGTTTGATCTAGATCAGATTCAATCCAAGCTTCATAAAGTAAGTTTCATTTTTAAATTATATGATTGGTCTCACTTTCTATACATTCAACCTCTTTTATGTATATAAACGCTTACAGTGTACATTCGAGAAAAAATGGAGAAACACCTTGACCTCCTCAACAAGGTGACTCTGGAGATTGAAAGAGAAAAACCTGCAGCTGCTTTTATGTATTCAGTCGAAGAGAAACTGAGTGAGGGCCTCGCTCATCTGAAAGCAAGATTCAGCCTAATAGAAAAGGAAAATGCTTCTCTTAAATTTGATCATGACTCTATTGCTTCAAAACTATCGGAGCAACATAAGTTGAGTGAAGAGATTGAATGCCAAAAGGATACTCAAATATCTTTCTTGGAGAAGAAAGTGGGGGAGGCTGAGAGAGACATGACTGATTTCAAAGCAAGATTGACTTTTATGGAAAAGGAAATAGATTCTCTTAAAGCTGATGATGCAAACTATTCAAGCAACATCAAGAACTCATCAACAACCTTACTCAAGAGATTGAATGCCTAAAATGCTTCTCTTAAGGCGAATTATGTGGCTAGTTTGGAAGAATTAAAGGAAGATCGTGAACTCCTGAAGAAAATTAGGCGAAATTTTAAGGGAAGGTGGGAAGAGAAAGACGTGATATGCAAAGACAACAAACACTTGAAGCTTTGGACAAATGTCATTCTTGCTTCCATTGACCAGACAAGCAATATTGCAGGGGGTAAGAGTTCATGTGCGGTTGTTGTAGTGGTTATTGCGGATTGGTTCCAAAAGAATGGTAATCTTATGCCGGATAGGTCTCAGTTCGAGGAATTTATCAAAGAAGGTTCCTCAGAGTGGAGAGAGCTCTGGAAAAAAGAAACATATAAGAAGGAATTCCCTAACCAGCAGTTTGATCTCGAAGCTGTGTTAGTAGCAAAGATACGGGCTCTAACTGTTAACACGGTGAAGTCTTTTATCGGGGCTTCTTCTCCAGGGAAGGTCAGCGAGTTAGTTTCCAAGTTTGATTCCATTACTGAGGGTCTTCTTTCTTTCGATCGTACATGGGATATGATTACTAGAATTGACGATGAAGGTAATGACCCTCCTCCGCGTGTTTACATTGTGGGCTGGAATCGTCACTTCTTTGTTCTCAAAGTTGAAAAAAGCTTGCTATATCATTGACTCCCTTGCAGAAAGGCTCTTGGAGGATTTTCATCAAGCTTACATTTTGAAGTTCGATGATAAAACCGTTATCCACAAGAATCTTCAACCAGAGGAGTCAAAATCAGAAATTGTGTGCAAAGGCAAGAGTGCATTAAGAGATTCGTGGCAGCTATACCAGTTGGAAAATCGGAAGAGGATGTGAATCTGATGGAAGAAAATGAAAGATAAGGATATAATCAAGCATGTTTTTCGTCTCCTACATGTCGACTTTAATTACACGGAGATAACTGTCTGGAAAAGTTCGGCACAGAGAATGCTTTTGTAGTTGATATGATTCGTTTATCATCTTTCTGTCATCTTTTTGGCCCCATTGATATGATTTATTATCTGGCTTTTGTTATTCTTAGGATATCAGTAATCTCAGACATCAATACGTCTTTATTTAATATATTGCAAAAGCAAGAGCATAGTTACCATATTCAAGTACTTCATATTCAAGTACTTCACTTTCAAGTACTTCACTGTTATATCTGTTTAGTTAATTATATCTCTATTTTCATATTTTATTTTTAGAAACTAATGCATAAAATAAGGGGTGATGGTTTTCAGTTGACATCCATTCTCTCAATATCATTTTCTATATTTTATTTTTATAAACTTATGAGCGTGTTTTTCTCTCTTTTTTTTCTCCTTTTAAATCATCACTATTTATCTATCTAGCTTAGTGAATCTGTAAACAATCCTTCTTGGCCATATTGTTCTTATTAGATTGAGATTTCTATCTTGAACTTGGATATTTTTGCTTAGACATCCAAAATAGTTTTGTTTGGTTGATCTGATTCTTGACTTCTGTAGTCTGATATTATGCTAATTTTTGTATTGAATTTGATACCAACCCTTACAAAGAAATGTCATTACTCTTGCAGTGGTTTTTGAGAACAAAGTGCAAGAACATATGCATTATGCTTCATAATACTATACCTAATTTTGCATTCTCACTTTTAGCGTGTATATTATTTACACTATGTTAAGCTAGTTGCTTTTGAATTCCATTGCAAATACATACCAAGTGGGTAGGTCCGTCCTCAAAAACCATAACACATATGGGCTTGACATATATATATGTGTGTTCTATGTAATAAGACATTAGACGTGTTTATCCTAATTTGATAAGAAATTACAAAGTATAGTAATTAACTTAAAATTTGCATTATTATAAATTCACAAATCTCTTTGTTGCTTATTATTTTTCAGATCATAAATACTGCAAATTCAATCATTTTACGAAGGGAAAAGCTACATCAAATAATCTACCATGGTTCCTCTGCAAAAAAGTTCCTCTTTTCTAACATATCTTTTTAGAGAAGAAGACTACATTCCTCTAGAAGATTTTGAAAAGGGCAAAATCGAAACTAAGGAAGCTTAGGAAACTAAGGGAAGGTTTTGAATACTACACATGGTGGTGCTCCATATGTTAAACGAACAAATGGAAGCAGAATCTAAAAATCAATCGAATTGGATTCGTATAAATTATATTGATGGAAAATAGATTTACTAAAACAATAGTTGGAGGAGAAACTTCAGACTTCCCAGCTGTAAAGAACAAACTTGAAGAAAAGCGATCATGCCGCGAGGCCGAATTGTCCAGTGTTCCACAGATTGATTGGTTTAAACTGGACGAGGAATTGATGGTTTCAGACACTGGCGGACCGGACTCACTTAAGCTAGGATGGGATCCAGAGATTTAATCGTTCTCAACAAATAGTAGTAATATGCAGTTTTGTACCCGCCTAAACACTTTTTTTTTGTTTTGCGCCTTAATTGCTTGTCTAATAACTATAAGTCGCACAGTTGCTGATTTTGCTAAATGGGAAATTGATGTGTGTTATGTAGTTAAATATGCTTTCTTTTTTGTCTAATGAGCTTTGGAAATTCATAAAAAGACATATATTTTTTTTTGACTATATGGTATAATTAATTTAAAATATTTTTTTTTCTATGTATAGATAAATATGCTTCTTCTTTTTTTTTGTCTAAAAAGATTTTAAAATTCATAAAAATACATATACTCTTTTGGAATATATGATATGATTAATTGGTGTTAAAAAAGTTGTATGATTAATTTAATTAACATATATTTTTTTCTATGTATAGTTGAATATGCTTCTTGTTTTGTCTAATAAGGACATTTTAAACATAGGTAAAAAAAATACATAATCTGATAAACTGTTAACAAAGCTGTGAAAACTCTCTTAACTCCCCCAGGCTCTTCATTTTGAGCAATGGTTAGAACAAATAAAAGCCCTCTAATTGGACTTGTTAGAAGTTTTGAAGGGTAGCATTTGATACGAGTTACTGCAGGGTTGTATCAACGATTAGTTAAAATAAGTGACAGCTATTATGAAACAAATAAAGATTTGTCCTCATAATCTTTTTTTTTTTTGTTTGGGAATAATAATGCAATAATCCTTTTTGAGTCCACTATATTCAAAGATCTCACTAAAGCCCATTAGAGTGCCAATCAAACCCGCCGATTAGAGTTAGTCTGTCTCCACTTCCTCCCGGCGGCCGTCGTCTTCTTCAAAACCTTTGGAAAGATGAATACTTTGCTATCACTTTCCGGCGCCGGAGCTCCTACAATCTCCTCAACTATCCCCTCCTCCCCGTAGATTCTCCGCTGATGCGGACCCACCTCCCGGAATCATCAAACCGGAGAGCCAGGAATCAGTGGAAGTCTGGTTATTAGAGAATCGCCGGTAGTGAACCCGACGCAAAGGATAAGCTTCTTAGTATTTACGAGACTGCCAAAGAGAGGAACATCCTCTATCGTCGCCACTAAGCTTCTCATCAGATGGTTTTCACGTATGGGTATATGGTGAAGCAATCGATTCGAGTGTGAAGAAGAACACGCAAGTTCGTAACGTTTTGATCAATGTGTTGTTTAGGAATAGGAGAGTGGATGATGCATTCAAGGTGCTCGACGAAATGCTTTGTAAAGGATCAGTTTTTCATCCTAATAGAATCACGTTTGATATTGTTTTCCATGAGGTTTGGAGAGGAAGGATTTTGAAAGTAGAGGAGATTGTTGGGTTCATGGTGTAGCTCCATACTGTGTTTGGTTGACTCGGTTTATAACTAAGTCTATGCAGAAATGCTATGCAGCGTGGGAGGTTTTGAGTGAAGGCGTCTTAGGAAGGAACATGGATATTAGTAGTCTATGTGGACGCTTTTTGTTTAGCCAATCTCTTTGAAACAGCACCAAGTTGTGTTTCTTTTGCCCTTTTGAGACATGTATTGTTTGAGCTAGGCCTGGGCGTTTTTACCCCAACCCGAAGTACCAACCTAAACCCGAACCGAAGAAACCGAACCCGAATCCAAACCATTATACAAAACTAACCGAACGGGACTTATGAGTCTAGTACTTCGGACTTTGGGTATAACCCGAACCGAACCAAAATCCGAGGTAGGATCCGAAGGTATCCGAAATTAGTTAAATATGTTAATATTTTATATATGTTAAGGTAATTTAGATAGTTTATAATATTATAAATATATTCATAGTCTATGTTATATGTTATTTTGAATATATCTTAGCTAATTTAGATAGTTTAACTAATTTTTAATTATACTTGTGAATAATTTACATATTTTGAATACTATTTTGTCAAATTTTTAGGTTTTAAAAAAATATTTTTGGACGATTTCAGACATTGGTTATAATCCGATCCGAACCGAACCCGGAAGGAACCGAACCGAACCCGATCCGATTATTAACAAAAACCGAATGGTACTTATGAGCACAGTACCGAAAATCCGAAAATCCGAATCAACCGAACCGAAACCTATTGGGCCACCGAACGCCCAGGCCTAGTTTGAGCAAAGTACCAAACGTGAAACCGTACATTCTGAGTTTCTTTCTGATTTGAATGGCTTGTGTTTATCTATCACTGCTGCTACACATAATCAATTCTTAATCAAAACATTCATCATTTATAGGATTCAGTACCTCATCATGGCTCTAAGTAAAAAACTTAACATGAACAGTAGCAATAGTTAAGGAAGCCACAAGACCAGCCCCCCAATGTTGTTTGTCAAAAAAAAAAAAAACAAGAAACAGATAAAATTCTACATTTAGCAGTAATAAGTTTGTGTCCTTTTGAGCAAGGAATCCAAAGAACCTGAACCGAAGCAAAAAAAGTTACAATCACTGGAAAAGTAGAAGTGTAGAACCTCAACATTAGTTAGCTTTGACTTGTGATTTTTCAAAAGCCTTAGCCACTTGATAGATAAAAAAACTCAATCTTCGTTACACTATTATCATGATACGTACAAACATTTGTTTATTGAACCAGCAACAACTTGTTAACATACATGGAGATATGACAAACTAACACAATCACTGTTCTTCTATCTGAGCACCCCAAACGAGGCATTGGATTGCCAGCAGATCGTAGAAGAGTAGATTCCAGCTCGCAGGTATAATCCACGTGTATATTTTGAGGCCATTACTAGTGTTTTTGTTGTAAAAGTAATACATAGTAGTTTAATTATCACACTGTCAAATTCTTATAGCTTAACATTGTGTAAAAAAGACAGTGTACACATCTATACTATTAAAGCTGAAGTACAAAAAATTAAGTGTTTGGAAACATGAATAGGAAGTATTTAAAATATAATGATTGGAAACAAGGATAGTCTACAAATCTAATGGCCTTACTTATTAACCTTAAAATTACTGCGGCCCAAAATACAATTATTATTGTTTTTGAAAATTATTTATACATATATGTACTTGTGTTTTAAATGTATTTGGAATAAATCAAGAATAATATATATTTTATTTATATAATTTATAAATAGTATTGTTATAAGTTTTTAACAGTAATATACTAGCTTTCCAATTCTTCATTAAAAAATAATCTTAAAAATTTGACTAAATTGTTTAGTGTATATAACTTTGCACCAAATTTAGTCAAAAAAACTTCATAAAATATCACTAAAATATTTACGGGTCACAACATTTTACGGACGTCCTGTTACACAATACAGTGATGAAATACTATGTTTAAACAATATACTATACATACCATAAAAATAAAGACCCGCCCAGTCGGGCGGATTATGATCTAGTAGACATTGTGTAAAAAGACAGTGTACACATAGACATTGTGTAAAAAAGGACTGCAAAAAAGACCATGTCCACGACAAAAATAATGTACACATGAACATCATGTAAGAAAAACATAGTGTACAAAATAAAGATAGTGTACACATGGACAACTGTAAAAAAGATAGTGTACAACACAAAGATGGTGTACACATGGACATCGTGTAAAAAAAAGACAATGTACACATAGACATCGTGCAAATAAGACCGTGTACACGAAAAAGATAGTGTACACATGAACATCATGTAAAAAAAACATAGTGTACACATGGGCATATGTAAAAACATATTTTAAAAAGTTTACAAAGATGGTTTTGCAAGTGTAGAAAACATTATATGAACACACTACCTCTCGTGTTCCAAAACAAAACAACACACTACATATCAAAATATTTTAAGTTAATAAAAAAAAGAACACACTACATCTCTATAAATTAGTAAAATTCTAAAGTTCAACATTATTAATTATAGAGGTTCCATTGTAATATTTCAGATTTCAGATTTTAGGTTTTACCAACCCAACTCAAACTTATTTAGAATGTTTTACTCATTTTAACTATAGTACTCTCTATTTTGTTTTCTTACTAGTCATTTCTGAATCTTGTCACCAATATTTTGTTAGTGCAAATTGTTTAAATTTGCCTAGTTTGTCAACCAAAGTATATATTTTCAATTCTCATATAATTTTTTGGGTAGCTGAAATCCGATTAGAACTGAATATCTGAATTTGAATTCAATCTGAACTGAATCCGAAAATCTAAAACCTACTAAACCTTAACCGCCTTAACCAACACCCAAAATCCAGAATTAATTAATTTCCATAAATAGTTTGGTTTTGATGTGATTCCCAGTTTTCAGAATTAATTAATTTCCAACTTTTTAGTTATGATCCATTTCAGATATTTATTAAGTGAAATACCGAAAATCTATATGAAAAACTTGGAAATTATCATAATGGATCAAAAAAAATTCAAAAATCCAACAACATATATCTAAAATAATAAATTGAATTCCTATCCAAAAATATAACTAATACATGTAATTTTTCGGATTATTTGAATACCTGGATCTCGGGTGATGCCTCGAATTAGGCCTAGACATTTTGGTTTTGGTCCGGTTTTTGGTTTTTCCCTTTTAAAAGTATAAGACTCGTTTTTGGTTACGATAACAACTAACAAAGGTTGAGAACTGGTTAATAATCTCGAGAAACGCCTTAAGCCTTAGGAAAGAGAGATGCTAGCTTTTCCTGTCTTCCAGTGGGATAAGCAGAAATGATCAACGAAGACCCAAAAAACTATTATGTTATATTTGCGATCTCGTAACCGGTGCCAAGTTTTCACACTAAGATTACCGCAGAAGATACACGACCAGCTCGTGAACCAAGGGTCAACAGGCCACGTTGTGCTACCTCAAGTGAGGAGCTCGATACGAGGGTACATAACCGGAAGCCTAAGGAACGAAAGAAACTATTTCTACTTTGAACGGTTTGATCAAGACCATCGGTTTGACCGCAGACCGTTTTTTATAACTCCTCCGTACCGACCAGCTCGATTAGGTCTCCCAGTGGTGTTATCAACGGGGGAGATAGTTATCAAGAGCGTGCTGGCACACCCAAAACTTTGCTTCTAGCAATAAGGTCACCGTTTGATCGGTTATTCAATGGAAAAAACAATGTTGGTGAACGTTCTTACCTTAGATCCGGTGATCAGAGCCGGTCCTAGAATTGTAAAGACTAGAAGCAAAAAAAAAAATGTGGACACTTTTAAAAGGAAAAAAAATAAAAGAAAGAATTGTAGTCACTTCTGCTTGAACCAAACTCTAAAGGAGGTGTGGATTCTCTATAACTACCACTACACTACATAAAATATTTGCAAAATGTGGCCGAAAGTTAGTTATAAAATGCACGGCCGCAAGCGTTCGCTTCTTTCGCTTCCGTCACGAGCGGCACTGCTGGTGATGCGAGTCCTGTGTATATGTATTTTAAAAAAATTGGACTCTTGAGAAATTTGAGAAGAGTAAACACCGTATACAGTAGAAAGTCTATAAATTAATACTCAATAAATTAATAAATTTCATCGGTCCCAACTTGGGCCGGTGTAAAATATGACACAAATCGATAAAATAATAAGATAATAATATTTTTAAAATTTTCATGTAAATATATAGTCCCATTAAAATCTTAAATTAGTGATCTATATATATATATATATATAATTTTATATAAGTATAATCTAACATTATATTATTGGTTTTATATTTACAGTAAAAATACTGATATATTTTGATAATATGTAGTTAAATTATATAAAAAACCACATAACATATTAGTATTTTTATTATTAGTTTATAAAATTTCTAAATCGTAAATAATATACAGACAGGATCGGAAATTTTCAATTTTATTAGTTTAACAACTATATGAAACATAAATATTATATAAAATTTTCAATTTTTATTAGTTTATAAAATTTCTAAATTGTAAATAATATACATACGCTAAAATCAAATATATATTTTACTATATATATAAAATGGAAAAATAGAAAAAATCTAAATAAGAATTTTTTATAAATTAATATCTTTATAAACTAATAAAATTGAAAATTTCCGCCATTATTAATCTATAGAAGTATTACTGTATATGTTTTCCTTCTAATATTTTTTATTATTCAAGAAATTCAATACTACTGCTGCATGAAAAAGATGTTTCTGTTTTATCCTAAGTTTTCTAATTAACGTGTGGCAAAAAAATATTATTTTAAATAGTAATATAGTTTTACATTAGTTTTTATTTTTATTTCCTATTTTAATCAATCATAAAACACCAGCTGTGTGCATACTGCTTTTTGAAAGTATCTTGGTAGATCTGTTTTCAGAAATTTTTACTTTCTCTTTCCTATTGTTTTAGCTATTTTCATTTTCTTTTAAAGATCAGATATTCATACAGAAACTTTAGGAGCTGCTCTTATATGAATATAGTCTGAGAATGAGGGATCAACTTTCGGAATGATATCTATTAGGCTGATGGGGTACGTAAATTGCACTGAGTATCAGCTACATCCGATCGAATACAAGTGAATTTGCGTTAGTGACAATATTTTTTTTAGTTCAGATGGGATCAAGTGCTCAAAGTTGTGATATGTGAAACAACTTTTAGCAGAATATTTTCTAAAAACTATATAAAAAATTTATAACTGTAAATGGATATGTTTGGCCAAAGCAAAGGCTAGAAGGACGCCTAAACAAGTCCAGAGTAATTGTTTCTTAATTAATATGCTACACTTGTAAAAAAAATTATTAATGGCCGCAAATACTGAATTTGAATGTGCAAGTATAACCTACGTTGAACATGACTGGATTTGTTACTTTTAATTAATGGCACACCTTTTACAATCTGCGTACACATTGACAAAACTGTTTTTACTTCTAAGCAGTACCTAGTAACTATGTAACGGGAGTGAGGTGTAACGCACTGATAGACTAATATAAAATGGGAGTGAGGTGTACCATGCTAGGGGTCGTCAACCATTTGGTACCCTTTTACGCTTTGAGAGGTTAGGAAAACCCAAGCCCTAAACTGTTCAAGTTTAAGCTCTTCTTACTCGACCACTGTTCTTCGTTTCTTTGTTCGAATCATTTATCAGCCAGCTAGCCTAATCACGACACTAAAAGCATCTTTATCCCCACTTCTTAGGTGGATTCTTAAGAAATGGGGACCACAATTTTGTTAAAATTCATCCCTTCTTCCTTTTCTGCAAGAGGTGAGTTTGATAGAATTCTTGTAGTGTCCACGGGTCTTATTATCATGTGGCGATTTGCAATTGGTTATTTTTTAATTTTTATTTTTTTACATTCAAATCAGGCATTTGTAGTTAGATCAAAAGCCATAGACAGTACCCTAAATGCCATACTCAGAATGTGAAATTAGAGGTAAACATCTAAAATGCATTTGATCTTAAGAATCTGTAATTACTAGGGTCGGCTCTGAGATTTTGGGGATCTTAGGTGATTTTTAAAAAAATTCAGCTAAATTCTTTTTCTAACTAATTTGGAAGCTTTAGAGCATGTTCAATGGTGCCTCCACGTATGTTCCTTAAAATAAAAGAATAAAAATGATGTGGGTCTCACTTAATAATTAAGCCACACCTCCTTTGGAACCCCATTAAGGGACGTGTTTTGAACTGTACGCATACCCCATCGACACGTGGTAGTCCGCGATTGGTTCATTTATATATATATTTTAAATCAGGTAAAAAATAATAATAAAAAAATTAAAATATTGGATGGGTCAGCGTGTTTGCAGTTGAACATGCTCTTAAAAAAAATTTTGGGGGCTTATATATGTATAAAAATTCAAAATTTTCGAGAGCTTGAGACGAATGTTTCAACAGGCTTGATCTACGACCGATCCTGTCTCTAACCATAGGTAAATGAAATCTGGAAATAATTTTATTTGTAGCTACTATGATGGCTTCACCTGTTATATGAGACATTTGAACGAGTAATTCATCTTTCAACTACTAATATCTCATTTGTGTGTGTTTATGTTAGGGCTTCTCGTATCGTTTTCAGTGTGGTCATTCATGTTTCAAGTTCTTGGAGGTGTCGTTTTGCAATCCTAATATTTTTAGTGCTTCTGTGTTAAATTGTTTTCTGTACTTTATTTCAGTATAAATACATTTTAAACTAAACCTTAAAACTTAAAACGCAGATTCTAAATCAGAATCCAAATTCTAAATCTAAATCCTAAACTATAAATTATAAACCCAAATTAAAGATCGGTGAATTAAACTTATTAATGTATAGTAAATATAAAAAGATATATAGCATGAGAAAATTAAACCTTAGGCCACAAATACTAAATCATAAGCCATAAGTGCTAAACCATAAACATAAATCTCTAGCTAGTTAGTACTTTATGAGCCAAAATTGATTAGTCTACCCTACTCCATAAAAAACATATGATTTAGGAATGTATAATCAAAACCAGTCTGAAACACTTGATTCACGTAATTACTTGCAGATGCGAGACCGATTCTTGAACTTGAAACACACAAATGTAATTTCAAATTTGACACAAATTGTCAAGTAATGTATCAAATATTATTGAAACAAAAGAAAATGGTCAAGTAATCACATCTCGTCACACACAAATTTGTATATATTATAAAAACCATTAACACACAAAAAAATATCACCAAACACCATCAACAAAACACAATCCCCTTTTGAGGTTTCAAAAAGTACATAAATAAATAAACTAATTTTAATTATTAAAGTTTGTCCCGAATAACCATTTTTCTTTTGAAGATGGGGCACATTGTCTTATGCTTGGGTTTTGAACCTGTAGATCACCTTCTTCTTCTTAAACGTCTGGTTATCAATCGTGATGACGATTTTTCCCGGTTCACCCGCCTTGAAAGAATCAGTTATCACAGGTTCATCAGTTAAACCGATTTTCTTGTTCTTAGAGACGATCACGGTGTAGCTTGACTCGCTGGTTGGCTCAAATTGAGCACCATAGCTCACGTCGGCACCCAAAACCCTAAGCTCCCACGAGAGCGTGCAACCCTAGAAGTAGCAATACAATCCACAAAATAAATTATCAATACATATACAATCTGAAATATACATTAAATGTAAAACTAAACTATAATGCAAACACAAATAAACAACTGACATAAGACGTACCTCGGAAGCAGGCAATTCAATGGTATGTTTGCCTAAGGATTTAACTACGGCCTCGGTGACTCCATCTTCAACGGTGAATGGGCTTTCTTTGCTGAGTCCACCATATTTAACCGGGACTACTTCAGGAGCTATGTATCTGTTTCATCCAAAAATAGAGGATACAAGGCTTAGTGTGAAGAGAGACACTGATTTAACATGGTACAGAAGAATCAATGAAACATAATTTACTTGAATATGGTTTCAGCAGATTTGGCTGGACCAGCAAGGACCATTTTGCTCCTTGTCCTCGGAGATATAATGATATTCCCGAATGTTTTGTAGTAAGGAATGTACCACCATGGGACATTAATGAACAGCTGATATATACCCCAAAATATGTAGTAAGATTTAAAATTTTAATTGTAATCAGGTATGGACACATTTATCCAGAACCGAAGAACCGGACCAAAAATGAGGTTCAGTTTGGGTTTAGATCCTATAAATTATCCAAGCGAATTTCATATCTAGAACCAAAAAATTGAAACCAAACCAGAACTGTACCGATAATTGAATAGGTACTCAAATTTTTATAATCTAGTGTATATGCTTATAAACATTAACTATATTTAGTTTAAAATAATAATTTTAAAATATTATTTATAAACCAAAATACCTAAATTGAATTAGTAGAATATTTTTATCTGAAATATTCACAATTATTCAAATTATCCATTTTTTAATTCAAAAACTCCAAAATCTGATATTTAATTCAAAACCCTATTTTTTAACTTCTTAACCCGAATTAACTTTTTGAATGCCCGACCCAAATGAACCTAAAAACTGGAGCCAGATTGAATATGAAATTACCTCGGCTATTCGCCGGTTCTACTAACCGAATCGAATCGAATTCTGAAATAACCAAATCGAAACTAAACCGAAATTTCTAAATATCTGAACGGATCCTAAACTTTTAAAACATATCCAAAACCAGATGCCCTGGATAATTGTAATCATGATGAAAATATTGACATCTTTACCTCTTTAGCAACAAATTCTGGATAATTGTCTTCGAATTGCTTAACAGCACGTCTGATAAACTGCCACAATGATCTCTTACCGAGCCCTGGCGCGTTCCTGAAGTCACTAACGAATACGAACGATGACTTAGCCTCAGGGCTAAAGTCAAGAGACCTCACACACTTTTCTTGGAACTGAATCCTCCACTTGAGGAACTTGTTGAACTTCTCTTTGTCTGAGAAAATCTCCTTGTTCTGGAACTCACCGTACGAGCTGTAGATCACAACGTGTCCTTGCTTGTCAACTCCGTGGGTGAACACCATCTTCTCGAACTCGGTCCCTTGGAGATCTTCAGCCAGGAGGTCGTCGATGTTGTTTTCTTTGCGCCACTGGACAGTGTTTTTCAGCATGGTGAAGGCTTCTTTGACCTTGAGGTCACGAGCTCGGAGGAACTTGAGGAGGATCACGTCAGATCTTTCGTCCTCGAGAAGTGGAATTCCCCAGATTGAGACTTCTTCTGGCTCTACTGAGACAGCTGTCTCTGGAAGAGTGATGGAGACGACCGATTCTTCGATTGCTTCCACAGTTTTGGTTGCTTCTTCTTGTTCAGCTGCGAAAGCCTTCTCGATTGTTACCACTGCTTCTTCTTTCTTTAGCTCGGTGGTGACCGGAGTAGCTGGTTTGGTCTCTACAGGCGCAGAGGTGGCTCCTTTCTCTTCTTCCTTCTTGGTCTCGAGGACGACTGGAGCAGCCGCTTTGGTCTCAACAGGAGCCGGTTTCTCTTCCTTCTTGGTCTCAGTGGTGACCGGAGCAGCAGCTTTGGTCTCCACTGGAGACGGTGTCTCTTCCTTCTTGGTCTCAGTGGTGACTGGAGCAGCCGCTTTGGTCTCCACTGGAGCCGGTTTCTCTTCCTTCTTGGTCTCAGTGGTGACCGGAGCAGCAGCTTTGGTCTCCACTGGAGCCGGTGTCTCTTCCTTCTTGGTCTCAGTGGTGACCGGAGCAGCCGCTTTGGTCTCCACTGGAGCCGGTTTCTCTTCCTTCTTGATTTCAGTGGTGACCGGAGCAGCTGCTTTGGTCTCTACTGGAGCGGGTGTCTCCTCTTTCTTCGCTTCTGTGATGACCGGGGCAGCCGGAGCAGGTGTCTCTTCCTTCTTTGTCACTGTTTCGACCGGAGTAGGAGCAACCGGTTTCTCTTCTTCCTTGGTGATCTTTGCGACGGCAGGAATGGCGGCGTTTTCCTCCTTCTTGGTCTCTACGGTTGTCGGAGCAGCAGACTTTTCCTCTGTTTCAACATCCCCTGTTTTCACTTCCTTCTTTTCCTCGACTTTCTCTTCTACTGCCGGAGGTGGCGGTGGAGCGGTGAACTCATGCTTGTTCAAAGCTTCCCTCACCATCTCCTTAAACTCTGCCAACGCATCCTTCTCAGCTTCGGTCAATTCTGAAGCCAAATAGCCTTCCTCCTTAAACGATTCCGTATGCGTGATCACTTTTCCCGTCTCAATCTCTTCCACCGTCTCCGCTGTCACCTCTGGTTCCTCCACCTTAACCTCCGGTTCCTCCACCTTAACCTCCGGTTCCGTCACCGTAACCGGCGCCGCCTCTTTCTCAGACACAATATTCTCCTCCTTGGACTCAGGGGCAGGCGCTGTCACTGATTTCTCCGTAATAACAGGTGCAGAAACCTCCTTAACTGGAGGCACAACAGGAGTTTCCTCCTTTGTCGGAACAGGAGCAGTGGTGGTTGAAGCGGCAGGCTTCTGTATCTCTTCTTGAGCCATGACCGGTTCGAACTTGTCAATGATCAAAGAAAGAGAGAGAGCGAAGTAGAATGTTGAGAGCGAAGAGAAAAGAGAGGAGGTTTTTATAATTAAAAAGAGAGAAAATGGAGGAGATGTTCTATGAGAGCAAAAGAGAAACAGTCTGGTCGGAGCTGTTAAGACAGCTACTTCTTCGATATTTTTTTAGTGGGTCCCCTTCTCTTTCTCTAAAACGGCCGTCTTTTGCTTCTCAAAAGATCGCACATCCGAATTTTAAACCCAACTTAATCAACAACTTTATTTTTTTTTTAATTACTAGTTAAATCATATTCTTTCTTATTCGATTTTCAAACTTCTTTATGGAAGGAAGGATATTCTTTAGTAAGGTTCTTTCATTTTGTAACAACCTTGATAGGCTGCTTATTATATGTAAGACACAAGAGAGACGAGTTATGCTTTGACATCTCATATTAATCACTTCTAAATTTAAGGACAAAGGATGATAATCATATGTTTGTTTTTGTTTGAGGAAAAAAGTGGAATATTTTGGATGAGCAAGATAATATATGTAATAGAAGAGCTGATCAGGTTCTTATTAAAAAGAAAAGGGTTAATCAGGGGCATCCATAAAATAGTTAAAGTAGTTTTTGTCAAATCATGACACCATGTTATCAACACCTATGTAATAGGTTTGGGATTAAACAAAAAAAAGATTGATTCTTTCCAACTAGAGTTTTGTCTTCTTGTTTGGGTAACTGTTTAACTATAATCTTCTCACTCGAGTATGATGTCAATTTTGTTCCTTTTTTGTGAACATGATGAGATTATAAATCAAAATGGTTCGATAATCTAAACAAGCGGTGTAACTCCTATAAATGTGAAATCATAATCGTGTCAATTACATGCAAAACTACCAACCTAATTAGTACTAAGGTTGCAAGACAGATTGTTCATGCAAATGAAAATCATTGGTCAGAAGATTAGAGATTTGTAAGAAAAAAAGATTGCAAGGCAGAAAAGAAAACGGGAAAGCAGTCAAGCAATGTTGTCATTTGTCGAAAAGTATTAACATTTGTTTCTTTTTCTGTTAATAGTTAAGAAAGTCCTAAGAAAAAACATATCGTGATCCCTTAACTCGTAATATAGGATATAGCATGTCATTAACTCGTTCTCGAGTAAAAAAGTTTACCAATTATCGAGAAATTAACAGTTATTTTATTTATAACACATCAGCTTGTAAGAGTTTAAATTAAACTTCTAGGTATCCATGCAATTTTTTTTTTTCAAGCGTGACCAATCTGAAAGACTGAAAACCAACTTTTTGTCTGTTTGTTCAAATTGTTCATGTCTTTATAGTAAGAGTACGAGAATGTTTTTCACAAGTTGTGCAACACTAACGCTTTCTAGACATCTGGTTTACATATAATTCGGATCCAAGTCATGAATGTGAAATTATTATTTTTATATTAAAAATCAATCTAAACAAGAACTACATGGCAACAACTCATTCTACAGCTATTTATTTTGCTACAAATAAAACATATATTTTTAAATAATATAAAATAAAAAGCATGAAATCATGAGAGGATGTCACACATATAAAATCTACAGACTGCCTCGCACGTAAAGAACGCTGTCTAATGATTTTGTATTCATAACATAAAATATAAACCCATATTTCGTGCGGTGTATTCTTTTAAAACAAATGTTTGTTTATCTGTAGAACTTAAATATTAATCTAAGATTTAATATTAACAGGGAAATACCAAGAGTATGAAGCTGTCACGATAAGTATTAGGATTATAGTCTTAAAATTAGTTAGCCGGCTTTGTCAAAAAAATAAAAATAATAATTAGCGCGCTGATGCATGTAGGCCTACAGTCTACACTATTAGAGCTGTCAAATAGACCGTCCATAGCCCATTCAAGTCCAATTAGACTATTTCGGTTTTGGATGGTAATGGGTGGTTCATATTGGACAATGGTCCAAACAAATGTCTATGATCAATAGAGATCGTGTCTAAATGGGCATACTCATGGACACCCATTAATATTTATAGTTATTTTTCAGTTATTAGCTTAAACTATAAAATCATGTTTTTCTACCAAAATCGAAAATCACGTTTTTCCGTCAAAACGAAAAAATCATGTATTTCCGCTAAGATTGAAAAATTACATTTTCCATCAAAATCAAAAATCACGTTTTCTTACCAAAACCAAGAAATTTTATTTTCTCGCCAAAACCGAAAATTAAGTTTTTCCACCAAAACTAAAATAATCACTTTTCCCGCCAAAATCGAAAAATCATGTTTTTCAGCTAAAACTGAAAATTACATTTTTCCGTCAAAATCAAAAATCATGTTTTCTCACAAAACCAAGAAATCTTGTTTTTCCGCCAAAACCGAAAATTACGTTTTTTCGCCAAAACCGAAAAAATCACGTCCCTCCCCCCAAAAATCGAAAATCGTGTTTTTCCGCCGAACCCAGAAAATCGCATTGTTCTGCCAAATCGAGAAATTGCGTTTTCCTGTCAAAGTCAAGAAATCGAGTTTCCCCGCCAAAATCGAGAAATCACCGGCAAATTGAGAAATCATGTTTTCCCGCCAAAACCGAGAAATCATGTTTTCTGCCAAAACCGATAAATTATTTTTATCACAAAGCTTTAATTTTTCACAAAATGGTGTTTTCTCAGTAAATTGTAAAACTATATTTTTTGTTCAAATGATGAAAATATATTTTTATGAGGCCCATGAACACTCAGTTAGACCATAGACCAATTAGTCTTTTGTCTTAATTGGGTACTAGAGCTTGATCCGCACACCCGTGCAGGTATTTATTTTCACTTTTATATATAAAATATTATTTAAATATTTATTAGTTAATATTTTAAATATTTATCATATTTTAAAGTTTTATAAACCTCATAGTGAAATAGTTTATATGTTGAAAATAAATATTGATCTGTGTGCTATATTAAATTTTTGACTAACATTAAACAATTGATATGTTTGAGAATGTCTTTTTAACATGAAATTGTTTTCCAACTATATAATATTCTAAATATTTTGATTGTATATGGATCATATGTCGCGATTTAGATACATAATATAAGAAATATTCCATTGTAAACATTAAATATTATTCAACAAGTAATTTTATGATATTTTAAAACCTTATATAGATAAATTTATCGTTGAAAACTAATTAACAGTAACTGAATGAATAAAAATATATTTTATAAATTTGTGAAATATATATATATATATATATATATATATATATATTTTAGGAAACATTTAGATATATTAAAATGAATATTTGATTATAAACAATCCATATTATTCTACAAGTAATTCAAAAATAGTTAAATAGTAGCATAAATATATTTTATTTTTTGAATAATTAATGGTAATGGTTAAACATATATTTTAAAACATTTAAAATACATATATTTCAAACTTTATAAAATAAATGTGTAAAGTATATGATACTTGAGAAATATTATATTATATAATTAACAACGTTTTTAAATTTGAATTTTCCTAAATTTTAGCTAAATCAATTTAGGAAATATATTGATTAGAAAAATTTAGTTAAAAGTGATTTAAAAAATATTTTTTTTTAAAAAATAGGAAAAGACAATGATTATTTATATGTAGGTTTATTTAATTTTTAGTGACATTGGATTGTAAATATTATGCAAGTGTAAGAATTATTTTAAATTTATACTTATATTTTAATAGATTAGATGTCTATAACCCATCCAAACTAAATTGGACTGGTGGACGGCATGACCAATTGACACCTCTATACACCACACACCTCAGTGTTAGAACTTAAAGCAATTTCAATGGAGTTCTATCCATTTGAATTCTAAACTTGTATATGTATATATTATATGTGTATAGAGATGTGAGAACTATTATTTTATGGAGAATCCTATCCTAATTAAAAGTTCTGAAATGTGCTCTTACAACTCCTCAGATGGACCATTACAATTACTAAAACATTTCATATGTGATCACAAATATTATTAAGTGAACTTTATGTTCCAATTGGAAACACTCCTACAGTTTGGTGACCGCATAAAGTCGCATTTCACTGTTCGAGGGCTTGGCAAGAGTTTCCAAAACCACCTCCCTTGCCATGTTTTGTTGATCTATCGTTTTCATGTATTACATGCAAACATAAGGGGTTTTGGATGGTTTATTACTTGACGCAAAAGTTCAGATAATCTTATTCATATAATCTTCGTTATTAAAGAGATTCTCTTGAGTGAGGGCATAAGAGTACCTAAACCAGATTTCTGGTACCGAGACAGGTTTTGTGATAGACATCTTTTCTCTAGATGGATTCATCACGTGACAATTCAGCCTCTAATATTGTTGAATCCATATGGAACCGAGTCGGTTTAGTTGAGGTGGCCTCGTTGGTTCAGCTACTGGATTATAAACCATTCAGTCCTTGACTGATTTTGAGTCCAGCTATGTAGCCACACGCCTAGTATAGGAGAACAAACGGACACATTTATTTAGAATCCGGAAAAGGCCACTCTCAACAGGTTTACGATGAAAACGGTTTCGTTAGATCAATTTACGGAAAAATGTGCATACAACATAAATTCTCTATAAATATTTCTATCGGGAATTTCGGGGGAAGAAGGGGGGGGGGGGGTTATCCACAAGAAATTAGTTGAAAATTTCTATCAAAAACTTATTGAGAATTTTCAGGAAATTTTTTTTTAATTAGATAAAATAAATATTTAAAAAAAAATATTCAAAAGATATATATATATATATATATATATATATATATATATAAAAATAAATTTATAAAAATGTCTAATACAACTAAAGAAAGAAACGATCATTTAAACTCCTCATTTTTGTTTCCAAAAAAAGGCTGATCTATTATTTAAACTCCTAATTTAACAAACCTAATCTAACAAATCATATATATAACTAGACTAACAAAATTTTAATATCATTAAAAATCTTTTTAAATATTTTTTAAAGTAACCATATTTTTAAAGTTAGGTTTATAAAACATTTTAAAAAAAATATAAAATTAAAAATATTCATAATAACAAAATTTTCGAATATTTTAAAATATGGAAAACCTTATAACTTGTTTTTTGTAATTTCTTGAAAAACAAATTGTGAAGCATTTATTATAATAAATACATTCTAAAATATAAAAAATTGTAAAGTTTCTAAACTTATATATGTTTTTCTAAATTTCTAAATTATTTTTTTTTCTGTCGAGAAATAACTTTATTTTTTTAGAATCCACAACATGTTCTTATACATATATAAACCTTTTTAATACTCAACAAACAAAAATAATAATTTATAACTAACAAATCATGAAATAACATCTAAAGTTTTAATACTAAGATATAAATCCTAAAACCAACATACAATTCAAAAACTAACATCTAAATCCCTAAAATAACATCTAAATCCCCAGCACTAGCATTCAAATCCTTAAACCAGTAACCTAACATAAAACTAATCTAATATGAATATAAAAAACTTAAATGATATAAGGATATGACAGAGAGAGATGTGCTTTTGAGTGTGTTGAAATGATTTTTGATATTTTTTTATATGGAGGAAGAGAAGCATAAGAGAAACCGTTCAAAGCATATATTAAAATTTCGATGGACCAAATCAGTCGAGAACCAGTCTGTTTTTTTTTTTCACTTTAGAGATTTCCAAAATATTAGCGGGTTATTTCTCAGATAAATTTTACGATTTCCGTCGAAGTTTTTAGACCATAAACTCTGAAATGTCAGAAATCCGTCAAAAATCTTGACATATTTTTGATAACTTGAGGTTCAGGGTTATCATATCTAAATAAAAACATATTAACAATAATTGTATACATTATTAAGAGGGGGGGGGGGTTATCCACAAGAAATTAGTTGAAAATTTCTATCAAAAACTTATTGAGAATTTTCAGGAAATTTTTTTTTAATTAGATAAAATAAATATTTAAAAAAAAATATTCAAAAGATATATATATATATATATATATAAATAAATTTATAAAAATGTCTAATACAACTAAAGAAAGAAACGATCATTTAAACTCCTCATTTTTGTTTCCAAAAAAAGGCTGATCTATTATTTAAACTCCTAATTTAACAAACCTAATCTAACAAATCATATATATAACTAGACTAACAAAATTTTAATATCATTAAAAATCTTTTTAAATATTTTTTAAAGTAACCATATTTTTAAAGTTAGGTTTATAAAACATTTTAAAAAAATATAAAATTAAAAATATTCATAATAACAAAATTTTCGAATATTTTAAAATATGGAAAACCTTATAACTTGTTTTTTGTAATTTCTTGAAAAACAAATTGTGAAGCATTTATTATAATAAATACATTCTAAAATATAAAAAATTGTAAAGTTTCTAAACTTATATATGTTTTTCTAAATTTCTAAATTATTTTTTTTTCTGTCGAGAACTAACTTTATTTTTTTAGAATCCACAACATGTTCTTATACATATATAAACCTTTTTAATACTCAACAAACAAAAATAATAATTTATAACTAACAAATCATGAAATAACATCTAAAGTTTTAATACTAAGATATAAATCCTAAAACCAACATACAATTCAAAAACTAACATCTAAATCCCTAAAATAACATCTAAATCCCCAGCACTAGCATTCAAATCCTTAAACCAGTAACCTAACATAAAACTAATCTAATATGAATATAAAAAACTTAAATGATATAAGGATATGACAGAGAGAGATGTGCTTTTGAGTGTGTTGAAATGATTTTTGATATTTTTTTATATGGAGGAAGAGAAGCATAAGAGAAACCGTTCAAAGCATATATTAAAATTTCGATGGACCAAATCAGTCGAGAACCAGTCTGTTTTTTTTTTTCACTTTAGAGATTTCCAAAATATTAGCGGGTTATTTCTCAGATAAATTTTACGATTTCCGTCGAAGTTTTTAGACCATAAACTCTGAAACGTCAGAAATCCGTCAAAAATCTTGACATATTTTTGATAACTTGAGGTTCAGGGTTATCATATCTAAATAAAAACATATTAACAATAATTGTATACATTATTAAAATGATTGAACAAGGTGTATTGTACACCTTCAAAATCACTTGTTTAACAGATTTGATAGTTAATGTAATAAATAGTTAAATCATTTTATTAGACAATTAAGATCTCGCCTTTAGATATTAGTGAATCGTAGGGATTAATTTGTTCTTATCACATGTTTTATGGATATTCTGCTGTATATTACTCGGTTAGGATTCAGTTTTATTATTTAGGGTTTAGCATTATGGTTTAGGGTTTAACTTTCTCATGTTATTTGTCGCTTATAGATGATATAATGTACATTAATCAGATTAATTTATGAATTTTTTATTTTATTTACATTTAAGATTTAGGGTCTAGTTTATATGACTTGTGGTCTAAGGGTTTATGATTTAGAGGATTATGATTTACGATTTGTTTATTTTTGTACAAAAGTGAAAATTGTGTCTATAATAGCATATTTTGATATTTCTATAAGTTTTTGTTATATATATGTAAGTATAGATTAACGATAAAGATTATCTAACATTATAAACGAAGATAGGCTAGCCTTTGAAATACTTATGTCTAACTGAAGATTATGCTTGTTGATAAAAATTATTAATAAATGAAAATGTTCTTTTGGCTATATAGGTTCAAATTATCTTGGTCAAAGAAATTAGATACTCAAGCAACGTGTAATTTTGTAACTACAAATGTTGATGTAGTGAATAAGATTACATATATGATTTAGGTTTTGCAATATCATTATATTTTTTGTATTTTCTTATGAATGTATTAACGACAACTATAATTACAATAAAAATAAGAAAATTGTTTTAAATATTTTGTCATTTTGCAATAATTTTATGCTAATATCCCATTTATTAATATAATTTTATTTGTATAATATGTTAAATCAGTTATGTTCTCCCATCCCACACGTTTCATTCAGTTATGTTCTCTCATCCCACACGTTTCATTCAGTTATGTTCTCCCATCCCACTCTTGCAGTTGAATCATTTTTCTATAATTGCACATTTTACATATTGTTACTAAGATTATTTCCAACAATAACACCAAAACACCAAATTTGTTGTAAATTAATTTTCAACAAGACATCAAACATGACATCATTCCAATAATGTAAATAGTGTTACACCAAATTCGCATAACACTATTCATTACACCAAATCTTAAAAATATATATAAATATTTAGTAATATAATATAATTATTATTAATTAATTCAAACTTATAATTAAACATATATATAGTTATATACTGTATTAATTATATGTTTAATTATTTTTACATAATTAAATATTTTTAGTTTTTTAATTAATAAATCGCTGAATGAGTAATACTATTATATTTATCAAACACAAAATAACATCTTATTTTTTTATTTCATAATATAGTTAAACTTGTATTACTAACAAATACAAGTTTTATTAAAATAAACATATTATTTTGTTAAGTGATTTTCAAATTTAATAATTTGTAATTTTAAATATAACTAACATTTTAAATAAAATACATAAAATATAATATTGATAAATCAGAAAATATAAATGGAAATAAATTTTAAAACACACAAAAATATAAAAATTTAATAAACATTATATCTAAGTGTCATAAATAATTATTTTTTCAATTACAAATAATAAAATATAAAATTATGAAAATTGAAAAAAAAACTAAGTAATATAGAATATTATTTTGATGTAAAATTTGGTATTATTATTAGAGATGATAAAAAGTTATGACAGAAAATATCAAATTTGATGTAATTTTAACACCAATTTGATGTTATTGTTGGAGATGCTCTAATTAAATATTGGGCTATGTGTGTATAGAGAACTTACTGGGCTTTTTTAAAAAAATATCATCGGTTTTAAATATCAATATATTCCAATACAAATATTTTTATTAGTAAATTGAAATTATAACTTGAATGAAATTGTTTGAAACTTGAATTGATACACACCCACAAAGATTACATTAAAGAATTCGAGATCACAAACTTGAATGTAATATTTGACATTTAGTGTTTTCAGTCGTCAGAGCCTTATGCAAGTAATGATCAAGTGATTGTTGGTAATGGTGATTATTTGCCTATCACTCATGTGGGATCGTAGCTTTACATACATCTCAAGGTATACTAAAACTTGATGATGTGTTGGTATGTCCTGATATTATTAAGTCCTTACTGTCAATTTTGAAACTCACTTTTGCTTATCCTTGTGAGTTCACTTTTGATTCTGATTCTGTATATGTTGAGGACAAGGAAAAAAAAAGAGGGTGATAACTCAATGAAACATGCATAAGGATTTTTATATTTTGAAGAATACAAGGTTTCGAGCTTTCTACTCAACAAGGCAGCAAGCTACAAGTGACAAGATTAAGCATTAAATATTTGATCATCCCCACAAAGATATTCTTCAACGTTTAGTTCGAAGTAATGCAGCAGTTTTGAATAAGAAAGAGACACAATTGTTATGTAATGCGTATCAGTTAGGAAAGAATTCCAGACTCCCATTTTCAGTCATTTTTGTCTTCTGAATCTATTTCAAGTAGACCATTAGAAAATGTTCATTGTAATTTATGGGGTCTAAGTCATGTTTCTTCTTCTCAAGGATTTAAGTTTTATGTTATTTTTTTGGAAAATTACTCAAGATACACTTGGTTTTATCCCCTGAAGTTTAAATCTGATTTCTTTGCAAATCTTTGTATGCTTTCAAAATATGATAGAGAATCTGTTTGAACTCAAGATATCTCAGTTTCAGTCAGATGCAGAGAGTGAGTTCGTTAACCAACCTTTCCTCACTCACCTGTCAAAATCTGGTATAAAGCATTTGGTTTCTTGTCCGCACACTTCTCAGCAGAATGGTGTCTCAGACAGGAAATATAGACACATAACTAAACTCGGTCTCACTATGCTCTTTCACAGTAAAACTCCTCAAGACCTATGGGTTATAGTGTTTTTCGCAGGTGTGTTTCTTGGTAATCTTCTTCCATCATTTGTGGCTGAAGAGGATAAGAGTCCCTATGAAATACTATACGGTAAGCCTCCAGCTTATACATCTTTGAGGGTGTTTGAATGTCAGTGCTATCCCTATCTGAGACCCTACATGAAAAAAAATCTAGATCCTAAGTCACTGCCGTGTATGTTTGTGGGGTACAATGAAAAGCACAAAGATTACCAATGCTCCTAGTGGAAGAGTATATATCAGCAGAAATGTCTTGTTTGAAGAAAGAAATTTTCCATACTCTGATATATACAGTGGTTATCATAACACTTGGGTTCTCCTCTACTTCAAGCATGGAGTAAAGTGTATCTCAGTTCTGAAAAAGTTTCTGAAAATGGTGATCAATCACTTGCGTTCTTTGAGGAAGAGTTTCCTCCACTCAGATGAGTTCAACCACAACAAATGACACCACCAGTCTCACCACATTTGCTGTTTCCATTGAATGAAGAAGAAGATGACCACCCACACTTTTCATCATTGAGGAGTGATACATAGAGTGATCATGAAGAAGTTGTTCTGGCAGCTGCAGTACCTGTTATACAAGCTCAGCATGTTCATTCAATGAACACAAGAGAAAAATCTGGCATCATTAAGCCAAATCCAAAGTAAGCCTTGTTCACTGTTAAATACACTTACCCGGAGCCAAAATATGTGAAAACTGCGTTGAAGGATAAAGGTTGGACAAAGGTAATGGGTTTTGAAATGGACAACATGGAAGAATCTGAAACTTTTGAGTTGGTTCCACCAGAGGAAGGGTGGAATCCAATTGATTGGGGTTGAATTTACAAAACAAAGCTCAACGCAGATGGTACTATATTTAACTCAGAGCACGGTTAGTGGCTAGAGGGAATCAACAAGAATAATGGATTGATTTCTTAGTTACATTCAGTCATGTTTTCAAAACTGCAACTATCAGGACTGTACTTCATGTAGTCGTGACCAAGAAGTGGAGTATTGATATCACTCAAATGTTTTACCCTAAGGAGTGATTTACTCTCTCAAATAAGAGGTTCAATCGTAGTACTTAGGGATCGAATCCACAAGGAACTAGAGTCACAAAAGATATAATCCTAAGTGATTAAGCTAGGTTGATTAGGTTTAAAACAATAAATAAAAGTTGGTAGCAATGGCAAGTTGCTAAGGAAAATAGGTTTTGGGTTTTAAAACAGTAAAAGAAAGTAGTTAGATTCAAGGTTACTATTCTGAAAATCAGGATTATAATTCTATGGATGTCTTAACGAATTGCTTGCAAATATATGAGAACTTCAATCCTTAGACAAATCTATATCTGTTGCTATTAGACTCGTCCATTGATCTGATTGCCGACAGTATCGATCGATGTTGCTATCGCAGTGTCGATCGATATGTTTTGCCGTCGATCGATATGTTTTGCCGTCGATCGATGACTCTATAGGAGTATCGATCGATATAGCATCAGATCGAATTGAAACTGTGTTCACCCGAGAATTTCTATTAAACCGCCTATCGCACGTGCCTAATAGAGTCTGGGCTTAGCCAAATGATTTCATGATAATGACTATAAGATTAGTCACTCCATAATCAAAACTCTAGGTAGCAAATCTAGAGTAAGCATTAGGGTTAATTTGGATAATGAATATAACAACTCAAAACTCCATAGTTGGGGCTAATCCCTCATAACTATTTGAACCCCAAATCTAAAAAATGAATCTACTCAGACATAGCCAAGAGATTCATAGCAAAAGAATAAGATGAAAAGAAAATACTTTATTGCTAAGTATATAATAGAATACAAAACTTAGATAAAAACTCAAGGTGGGCTGTTACAAGGTACAACTTACGCACTGATTATCCACCACTACGTTGTAGTTTTTGTTTGGTGATAAACAATGGTTATACGTTCTTGGTTCTGTTCTTCAAACAAGCAGAGAGGAAAAAATGATTTTTTCTTTTAATTGAGCAACTTAATGAGCAACTTGACACGTGACTAGTATATACCACTTCTGTAGAGCCAAGATACCATTATATAATTAAAAAAAGAATCTTTCTTTTCAAATAATCTCTATATCTAACACAGAGAGAAGTGTTATCGAAAAAGTAGCATGCTATTATTTATTTATTTTGTGGTAAATATTGTTTAAACGAATATATTTTCATACCCAATTTTTTTTAATTCAATTGCAATGACGCATAACATGAAGACATGTTCATAATCTATTAAGAAGTGCAAAATCTTCTCTTCTAAACTTAGTGAGTTCTCTTATCTCTTTTATATTATGAATGCATTGAGTAGAAATTGGGTACTAGGACATGGATTGTGGCATATAGATGAATGTGACATGGATTGTGTCATATAGATGAATGTGACATGGATTGTGGCATATAAATGAATGTGGCATAAGCCCTAGCTAGCTAATAAGCCATGGTTAGATCATTCATGAATGGGTAAAACAAAGATTATTGTTGGGAGTGAATTGGAAAAGATTTTTGGCCAAGATATAAAAAGAGCTATGCTGTTTCTGTTGGAACTATTTTCTGAACATAATAAATAGAATATTCATGTTATTTAAATGAGAAATGAAGGTCCAATGTAACTTGTATAAAGTAGCAAATGTATATATTGAATATTTGATTGGATTTGAGTTTTGATTTGTGTTGGATTTCATATTCACTAACTTAATCTTATAAACCAAATAATGTTGAATCTTTTATATTGATAAAATATATAAAAAGATTCATTTAAAGTATATTTTTAAAAAATTAGCAGCATAATAATAACTTTATACTCTTTAATTTCTTGATCAAAATGTGAAATAAGTTCACATAATAATTGACAAGAATTGAAGTCTCCATTAGTGCACTATGGATGTTTCATTTCTAAGTTGAAAGTGAAACTTTTGCTTCTCATTTTTTTTTTTTTATAAAATGGTGTGTTAGCATTATAGAAAATACATACATCCATGAACAAATAGAAGAAATAATTCTCCCATTTAGAATAGTTATGGTAATATATTTTTTTTTTTGTGTATGAGAGTACAACACAAAAAGATGTTTGTTAGCTTCTATTCGGAGTGATGCATAATAGTCGAAGTGTGGTTATATAATGCGATTCTGATTACGAAGCACCGTCACACTTCCGGCAATTGAACAATTAAGGAAAGAGTATCTCGTCTCCACACGACACCGTTCTTTGTTCATCATAATTTGGTATCAAATATTGTATATTTTTTTTTCTGTTTTTATCATTATATAAACAAATTATTAAGTTTTCCATATCGTAGAAATCATAGTCATGCATTGACTTTGTTACTAGTGTGTCTACTACTCCAGAATTAGCTCTTGATTGTGTTCCTACTTTTGTTGTTACTGATACTGTTGCAGTAGCTACTGGTGATGTTGAGACGGTTCCATCCACTACAATCATGACTACACCTTCTGTTGTGATGAGGCTTTAATTTCAACATCTACAACATAAATTGAAGAAACCACTTCCACCATTCACTAATTCAAAAACTCTAGTCCTTAAGCAAGGCTTCTATTGCACAAAATGTCTCATCTACAAATATTCTGAATATTTCTCCCATCACTCTATTAGCAACTTCTCTACCTTTTCTGATATGGTAAATATCTTGATTTCTTTTCCCCTAACAGTTTCAGTATCTGAGCAGAACCGGTCTTAAGTTTTTCGGGCCATAAGTCTAAAACAAAAAAAGCTAAAAAAGACTAAAAAAAAAACTTTGCACTTAATAAGAATTGTGTCCTCTCATGTGGTTATAAGGCAAAACTAACCAGACCATTGACATTTCTAACAAATTTTTGGCCGGTTAAACACTATGGGTTTCCTTCGCTTGCGCCCAGAATCGTCTCTGTGTCTGAGACTGTGCCAAAGATCATTAGTAGAAAATTTGATGTTTGATGCATTTGAACTGAAAGCTTGAAGATATGAGATGGATGATGCTTCTTCTCACACAACCTGTAGAGGAAAGAATATAAAACCTTCCTAGGAGATACAAGAAATGCAGTGGACCTCGGTGCATGGCTGTGGATACATAGAGGAGACCCTGGGTCATTAAGTAGGTTTACTAGTGTGATCTCTTCTACTTTTTTTGTATGAATTCTACGTAAATGTGTTGTCTGGAATATGACCCAAAATTCATATTCTTGTATTATTTTCCCCATTATAATAGCAAGTTTTTATTTGAAAAATGCCATTTAATAAAATTAAGAACTTATTTTGATAAGGTTGAAGAAACATTAAAAAAAAATCATAGCAGAATTGTTAACACCTTTATCCTTACCTATTTAGGGTATTAAAGAAAGCTTGAATCTGTCTTTTTTTTTCGAGAACACGAATATGCCATTTTTATTAAAATATAAAATAAGATGAAATTCTTTGATAAAAAAAAGATGAAATCCATTGTTGACAAAAAGACAAAATAAATTATTTATTAACTTTTTAGTCAGCCATAAATTATTTATAACTAGCTGGGGCCAATCTGGTAGTTTATCTGCCACTGAAATCTTCTCACTTCTCAAACCTTGATTGACAGATCATTTTCCTACAGATAAAGAGGAACAATCTCTTTTACAACGTTTCATTTCGTTCATAAGATTCGATAAAATTCATAAATTAGTTAATATAAAACTTATAAGAGGCCTTTTTTTTTAACATAAACAATCATTAACTCATAAGAGTCCTATATAAACTAATAACGACACTAAACTTTAGTTACCTTTTCTCAAGCACTTCTCAAATTTTCTCATGTGAGGATCAAGATATTGGCCGCCGGCATCATATCTTTCATCATATGGTCCATATGGTGACCTGAAAAAAAATGATTTTCCTTTATAACGAAGGAGTAATTGATTTTCTAAAAAATACGATAAACTTATTAGTAAAATATTCTTGATATAATCATGAATTGATTAGATGATGAACACAAATAGCATGAAAAAAAATAGCATGAAACATGATTAGGGCGTAGTAAAAAAGGTATGAAACATGATTCCCTAACTAAATGTTAAATCAACAGTTTTCTACTTAGTTACGTCATCTACATCTTAGAATAAATTACCTTATATTTGTTGGCCAGAAATATAAACAAGAATATATAAGTTATCTGATTCATAAAAATATTTCTTTCATTTGTAAATTTCCTATTGTTAATCATCAACTGGCTTCAGTAAAAACAAAATAAATAGAATCTAACGGAGGACCGCAGGGGTCCCACGTGAAACTATAATTTTTTTTTTTTTTTAAAGGGTTGAAGAAATAATTTCTAATAAGAGTAATCGACCTGAAGACGAATAAATCTCCATAACCAATACTTTCTATATATTGAGTATCACGCATATAGAAAATAGGGTAAATATATTATAATATGTAACAGGTTAGATTGAAAACCTTTCTTCACGAAGACTAGAAAGACTATCTGTGAATGGTTCATCATTTTCTCCTGGCGAGATGATCCTCTGCACTTTTAGAATAGCCACATTATACTCTCCGTAGATTTAGCTTACTTCTATAAAATAAGGATTTAGACAAAACGTACCGTTCGTTTAGCAGAAGATGGTGATTCTTCAAACTCAAATTGGTTACTTTCTGGTCGATGTCTTCTCTGTGACATACATTTATAAATAACTTTTGAGTGCATATGTATAAATAAGATATTGATACACGTTTATGTGGTTGCTGTTTACTAATGTGTCAGGTGCAAGATGGTGAGTTGACGATTGTCCATTGATCATATGGCCTCCAATTTGCTTTTTGAAGCAATGTACAGTAGTTAATATTTAGCAGTTAGTTATCGCGTATATTTATGTAGAAAGTTTTTTCTATAAAACAATTATATGATTTGATTTTTTATATTTTTTGGCGTACAATTATATGGTTTCATTCATTGCATAAATAGTGTTTGTGTTGTACCTGCAGAAGTAAGGATGAGTTTGTGATCGGACGTATATGTGTCTGGTTGTTAAGGCAAGGGGATTTAAAACTTGATGAACGTTGATCAATCAACCCTTGCATGCCACTATACTGCCTATAAAAGAGGATCCAAAAATAGTAAGTTTCGTTTCAGATATCAGCGATAATCATTTTGGAGGACAAAATCTTATTTTATATATAGTGAAAAATCGGCCAAGGCTGGATACCTTGAAGAATCTGAGGGCACTTGTGATCTGGGTATGAGCGAAACGTTACATTGTGCATTTGTGCTCGAGCTCGGGTTCATGCATGGGAGACTGTTAAGAATATGCCATGTAGGAACCCAATAAATTTAGCGAAACAAACATATAGCTTATAATAAAATGCACATATAAATACATATACCTAGTTGAAGCATTAAGCATCATTGAGGCTGAACTTTTGTTTTGTCCGCCAACTAAAGAAGATGGCGCTAGTGGTTGCTGACTATGCATGCCAGAAGATGAAGCAAATGGGACATCTTGATATGTTGCACTTGACAAACAGCCTGGTGCTCTGCTTTTCGCCAAAATAAGTTTTTATCAAAACTCTCATATGAATTTATAAGTAGAAAACTTTCATTTGGTTAGGACATCAATTTGGATGGAATTATTGGATACTATGTGAGTTGAATTATTTGAATTGCCAGCCATATGGTAATACCAATTATTATAGGTTTCGTATTGATTGTTCAGCAAAGGTTTCCTGAATTACTTAATTAAAAAGTTGCTTTTGAGTTAAACATACCCAAATGTAGAAGTAGGATCATAAAGACGACGAAATTGTTGTTGATGCTGCTGCTGCATTTGAACCTAGATATTTAGTATTTGGTTTAGAGATAAATTAACTAAAATTTTGAGTTAATAAAAGAAGTAAAATAAAAAATGTTTCATTGTACCATTGTAGGATTATTTGGCTCTTGAAGTGCAGTAATCCTTGCATTCGGTTGCTGACTGACTCCCGTCAGTGTTTCAGATTGTCTTGGGGCACTGTCCATCATTCTCTGATTGTATAAACCTTGATTATTTGGCTGTACATGGAAGTTATTTCCGTGTTGTTGCTGCTGACGATAAGATTGATTGAAAAATCAGATATTAATATAAGTACTATAAAGAACTTTTTTGAAGGTGCAAGTAACTTACTATTGCATGACGACTTTGAGTAGAGATACAGTGGTTATTAAGGTTTCCCTCAGTTCCTAATAATGATGGTTGCAGTTGCTGACAATACATGCCAAAGGATGAAGAAATTGTGATACTTTAGTTTGACATATTTGATAAGCAATTACTTGTCATGTAGTTTATGAAATTATTTTAAAATTTTCTAAACATGAGGATTGACAAAGCGTACCCTTCGGCTAACAGAAGATGATTCTCCACGTTCCAACGGATGTTGGTTACATTGTCGTTGACATCTTCTCTGTAACTTACATTTATAAATATTTTTAGTGCATATATAATCATATAACATATACTAATGCAAATAATTAACTATAAAAAGTACATATATATGGTTGTTGCTTACCGATGTGTCAATGGCGAGATGGCGTGTTGACGATTGTCCATTGATCTGGCCTCCAGCTTCCTATTTGGAGGCCAATAGTCATAAATATGTAGTTAATTAACTTGTAACATTAATAGTAAAAAGAAATCGCAGAAAAACAATAAAATGGTTTCGTTTATCGTTAAAAAATGTTTGTACCGGCTGAGGTGTAGATGAGTTTACGAAACGTCTATGCGTCTGATTGTTACCGCACTGCCTATAAAATGGGATCAAAAAATAATATGCTTGTTTTCAAAATAAGCAATAGTCATTTGGACAAAAGCTTATTTATCTACTCGATACCTTGAAGAGCTTGAGGACAACTGAGGCCTGGACACGGGCGATATATTATATTGTGGATTAGTGCTCGAGCTGGGGTGCATGTAAGGTAGACGTTGTTGAGAACATGTCCTGTAGGAACCCGATAAATTTAGAAAGAGAATAAATAGTTGTAACTTTTTGCTATACACACACACATGTAATGAGAGAGGAATATGTTACTATTATATAGGAAACTTGAATGATTACATAACTTAATTTTATCTTTTTTATTTTGTATGCGAAAAAATAGTAGCACAAAAATTGTGTGTCAATTGTAGCACTCAAAGCATGTACGTGAAAAACTTAATCACAAATCAAGGGATTGTTTTTCCTAAACATTTCTCGTTTTTCTTCTAATATATTCAAGAAAATGTGATCTTATGTTGTACCTTGAGGCTAAAGGCTCTTCTTGCTGGCCAACTAAAGAGGATGGCACTAATGGTTGCTCTCCATACATACCAGAAGATGAAGACAATGGGACATGTTGATATGGCACAGTTGATAAACAGTTCGGTGTCCTGCTTTAAAAAAAAAACAAAATATTGTATCAAATGATTTTATATAAAATGTTGTCTTTAAGTATCAATACCAGTTTGGAGTGGGTATATCAGGCTCATAGTTTAACTCATCAAGCATATTGGGATTTCCCTCATTCTCTGCCGTTAAACGCTGCAATATTTCATTTGAAATTGCACAAAAATAAAACTAAAATGTTTATCATCAACAACTCATAATCAATAAACTAGATAAAAATTAAAGTGAACAAAACAAAAATTACCATCAGAGGTTCAGAAGATCCTGCAGAAGCAGGATGTAGATCTTCAGACAAGTTGCCTTGAAAACTCATATTTGCTAGTTTTGGCTAAAATTGAAAAATGAGAAATGAAATGATATGTTTATATTAGGTATATATATATATATGTATGTGTGTGTGTGACAGATTATATTTACACATTCGTGTATGTAATGCATTTACATACATAACAGTGGCCAAAAAATTAATAGAAAAGGAAATCTAAAGAAAGATATAAATAAAAGTCGAGCTTACATAAAATCAGAGTATGCACCCATACACACACACAAAAAAAATTGAAACTAGGTTCTGCGCATTTTACCCAGGCTCAAAAACCCAAATCGAACTAAAAAATGGTTTGTCGGATACAGTAATGTCATTTTACTCATTGGGTCTGATTGTGGAGAATCCGCTGGTCTTGGATCTGATCTGAATCCGAGACACGATGAAGTATTTAAATACTCAAATTTTTTATTATATATTAGGTGTATATAGGTGTTTCAGTATATTTTAACATTACATATATTTTCTTAAGTTTTTGATTTATGTTTTCGGGTATAGTTTTGAGTTTCAGATAAAATTTTAGATTTTAAAAATATAATTTGGATAATCGAATAAAATTTTGGATTTTTTTATATTTCGGGTTAGATTTTGGATAAAATTTTGGGTATTCAAATATTTGTAGGTACTTTTTGGGTTTCGATATTTTCTCGGGTCTTTGTTCTCCTTTTGGTATCCGAACCGATCTGAAATCATTATTAACCAAAAAATAGCGGATATTCACAGTTTTTAGACAACTAAATCCGAATAGATCTAGATCTAACATAACAAGAACCGACATATTCTAATTATTTTATTGGATATAAATATCTAAAAATCAAAAACTCGAAATGCCAAACAAATAAAGTCACCCAAAAGAATATGATTATTTTACAAAAATCTCATATATGAATTTCATTATCAAAATAAAATTTTGTTTGAAAAACTTAGATGATGAAAGTGAAAACAATCTTTTACCTAGAAATCAATGAAACATCATATAAATTTAATTTAGAAGAAGTTTTCTGGGATAAATTTGTTTGGTGAACTTTGTGTGAACAAATCTATGGAAGTGACGAAAGATAAATGAAAACATGTCTTTACATGTAAATCGTACAAAGATAAAGTTAAATACTGATGAAATATAACTGAAACCCCCTAAAAGGATTTTGTCTCCGACAACTCAACATATAATATGGCTTTATCTCAAATTGGTTTTGCATCAAAGCTTATATACAAAGAACGTCAGATAGAAAGATGTGAACGAATAACAATGAGAGAGACTTACTGGAATCTAATTGCGAGATATTGAATGGGAAAGAGGTGTCTATTGAAAGTGAAACATTACACCATATTAAATAGACAAAAAAAAAGTTGTGTAGCTTATCTTTTTCACTGACATGTGGTTAAAAAAAAAGCTGGCTTCGGTTCCTATTGAAAACAAAAACAAAATATTTTTTTCGGAGAAAAATACGATATAGGATGTTTTTTATATTTTAAAAATTATGTTTAAATAGTTATATACAAACACGCTATACATTAAAACGGTTATTTAGAATCCGATATATTTAAAGCTACAGCGATGTTCATTAATTATATAAAATTAATCATTTTCTTATATAGTTTTATAAACTATGCTTATTATTATACCTAAAATGTAATATTCCAGAAATATTTAATACCATATATATATACATATCCAAATTTATGCCCAGAAAACCTTTAGTGTCTTCTTGTAGATTTGTAAACGTTACTCTTTCAAGAAATTATTTCACATTACCAGATTTACGAGCTCTTAAAATGGAAAAAAAGAAAATTTAAATTTTACTAATCTGACTTTGTTAGATGAAATCTACATAGACCAAAGTTACCGTTTCTGATTGAGCTACCTTATCTTTTTTTTTTGGGGTCAAATCCTCATCTAAGAATCTAAAATTAACCAATCATCATTAGCTCTCTTGATTACATATAATCTCCAGTGTTTTCTAAATAAGTGGTAGGAATACGATTTTTTCTAAATAAACATTTTTGGTGAAATCATTATAAAATTAAGAACCTTTAGACAATAATGGTAATTTTGGGAAATAATATTTCCAAATCCTACTATATAATGAGCTGTTTTCTCACCTGTTTACAGCTCACCTCTTTTTCAAAAACTTATAGAAAGAAAGATAATAAAAGGAAACAGAATATTTGAAGGAGTAATATATAAAAAATATATTTCATTTGTTTCATAACAAGTGTCATTTAGACACATTTCACATATATTAAGAAAATACTAAATATACTAATTTACTTTTATTTATTATACAATTATTTAAATAAAAATAATTTAACTAAATATCTATTGGTTAATTAAAAGGATACGAGAGAGATTTAGTGTAAAAACAATCCATTGGAAATGTAGAATGACATTTATTTTAAAACAAAATTAGAAAAAAAACTAAAATGATACTTTTTATATGAAATAGAATGAGTAAAATTTATTATTACAGTTTTATAAAGTTTTTCTATAATTTCTCTATAGTTATTAAAAAAACATTAGTAAATATACTTTTATGTTAAACCTATTTTTCTTACATTTTTTGGGAAATACAACATTGTGCTCTATAATAGGCCCAAGCCCACTTTAGTGTAGATACAAGGTGAAACTCTGGCTCACCATAGGCCCAAGCCCAATTCCAACCACTTTCACCATCACTAACTTGAACGTCCTAGGTGTAAACACAGTATAACATCATTAGAAGAAGACGATGAAACAAACAGAATAAAAGATGTTTATCAAATCAGAGAATCCAATAACTAAGACCATGTCCATCAGGGCCTTTTATGAGGTTCATAGGCAAGCCCCTTAGCACTTTTTGAATTAAAAATGAATATAATATCGAGCATGTGTTAGAGGCACCCCTTAGATAAGTGTTTTTAGAGGCAAGTCCTTAGCAACGTGTCACGAAATGAGTGGGCCTTCGGTTTACCAAGTCGGTGTGAGGAAAAAAACACACTTCATTTTACGTGAGAGAAAGAAAAAAAAAGCTCTGAGGGCGATATAGAGGCGATTCGAAGGTCTTCAAACCGGGGAAGGTAAATCTATGATTGCAGGTTTAATCGGAATTTTCTGGGGTTGATTAATGGTTTTGTACTTCTTCCTTCGTCTTTTCCTTTCTATTTCTTGCTCGATTAGGGTTTAAAATCGATTTCGGAATCGATTTATAAACTAGGGTCTTCTCAAGGGTTCGATGATGATGTGGGATATGATTATATGTTTCCGATTTGTGGCTTTCGTCTTGTTTTGGTTTTGATTATGAGCAATTATAGGTTTTAAAATCGATTTAGTGTTCGGTTTTGAGTTGTTCAGGTTTTCAAATCGATTTAGGGTTCGTGTTCGAGTTGTTTAGGTTTTAATAGATTTAGAGTTCGTTTCGAGTTGTTTATGTATTCAAATCGAGTTAGGCCTCCTACTCGAGTTGTTTAGGTTTTTAAATAGAGTGACGGTTTGTTTTTGAAATTGATTTAGGGTTCATTTTAGGTAAGTTAGGCTATAAATTAATCGTTAATATACACTTAGTTTTAGAGCCTTCACGGCTTTGTCACTAGAAGTCTATGTCCCTGGCTTCAACGCCTATTGTCGGTATATAATGGTTCATGAGTGGTTCCTTATGATGTTTGCTTTCTATGAGCTTAATGTTTTAATGTTGTTTAGTGATTTTGTATAGTCATTAATGGATTGCAGGTTAGCAAAGTGACGAGAGGAGATCTATGAAGGTGCATAAGTCCTACTTCGAGACCCTACATTTTGTGACAGACTCGATGTAAGGAATCCAAGAAAGGTGTGTATGTGGAGAACGATTAGAGTGCGAGAGAGCTCCAGAAGAGGTCTTTGACTACATTTCAGGGAAGAGGTTCTTCACCTGCAAGAAGTACAAGGTTAGTGAATTACATTTGGTATTTCTTTCTGCGTTGAGTTCTCAAACTAGAAAATGTAATGAAACTTGTGTTTTTTTTTTTGTTTTTATGATGATGGACTGCATTACAGGCAGCCATGGGTCTGTGCAGTGGAGGAAGAGCTAGGAATCATGAAAACGAGGTTGGATAAATGTGAAGAGCGTAATATAGGGTGAGTTGCCTTTTCGTTTAAGATTTATGTTATATGACTGCATTCTTGAAAATATTGACTAATGTTTATAAAATTTGCAGGCAGAGGTGGAGAAGCTGATAGCTAGAGTGTCTGAGCTTGAGTATGCCGCTTAAGATTAGTTTCAGAACTCTCTCTATTTGTTACAAAATGAATAAGTTTAAGAACTCAACTAAATTCGAAATCATTTCACACTTTCTAGTTTGAGAACTCAACTAAATTTGAATTAATTTCAAACTTTCTAGTTTGAAATAGTCTTAAATTCAACTGCATTGATTTGATTTGTCTTTAAGACTAAAAATTTCTATATGCATTGAGTTGATTCGATAGTGTTAGAGTACACAAAATTTAACGTGGTGGTTAGGTTTAGGTTAAAGACAGTAAATACATCATTTATGGTAGAAACACACAACTTAAATACAACCAAACTCAACTCTGAACTTAACCAAAACACACAAACTTAAGAAATGACACCTTATTCCCAAGGGTTTGTGAACCTACTAACAAGCCAGACCGGAGAATCTAGCACTTCAGGGTTTGTGAACCTCTCCGAATCTCAATCAATAGACCTCGAGTCACCTGATATTCCATCTTTTAGCAGCCCCTGTTCAGAAGCTCCTACTGTCAAGGAGAGGAGGAAATGATCTTCCAAAGAGGATGTTATTCTCATAAGTTCATGGCTCAACACCAGCAAGAATCTAATAGTAGGGAATGAGCAGAGGTGTGGAACGTTTTGGAAGAGGATCCAGAATTAATACAACTCAAGTGCTCAGCATGCTGGTTTGGAGCCTAGGGAACTAGGCCAGTGCAAGCAGAGATGGGGAAGGATTAATGACCTAGTCTCCAAATTATGTGGTTGCTATGATGCGGTTTTGAGGGACCAATCCAATGGACATAAGGACAATGATGTGATGAAGAAAGCACTTGAAATATTCTCCAATAACTACGGATGTAAGTTTACGCTTGACCATGCTTGGAGAGAGCTCAGACATGACCAAAAATGGTGCTCTATTTATCAAGCTGGTCATAAAGAGAAGCAGAAGACAGTTGCTGGTGCTGTTGAAGGCGAAGAGGAAGTCTCTGGTTGTAGGCCTTCTGGTGTCAAAGCTGCTAAATCGGCTAAGAAAAAGAAAGGTGGTCAAGATGAGTTTTTCACGGAGTTAAAAATAGTGTTGGAGTTGAAAGAGAAGCTCAACAAGCAGAAGTTGCTGGAGAAGTTACTTGAGAAACCAGCAACTTCTCTTTCTGAGATGGAGATATCCCTCAAACTAAAACTGATGTCTGAAATGTTGTAATTTGACATAAGTTAGTTGTCTTTCCAGATGGTTACTAGGTTGACGTAGTTCACGTGTTTAAACATAAGTCATTTGTTCACTTTTTTTTGTAATTAGCTAACTCGTTTGATTTCTTATGTTACAGGTGTAATAGAAGTTCATGGGAGCAGAGAGGAGAGCGGAGACGTATCTGTTTGCTAGCTTTTGTAGTTTTATGACATGGGAACCTATCTATTTGTTTGCTTGCTGTTGTATTGTGAACCTATATCTTTGTTGTTTTAATTCACGTGAACTTGTTATGTTCTGTTGTACTCAGAACTTATGTCTACTTATAATGGTGTATGCTCTACGTTTGCTCTACGTTTCATAACATATTGTCTCTCTATCTTTCACTTGTTGCATGACCATAAAGAAAACAACAACAAGCTTTTGTTTGCTCTCACAGATTGTCTCTCTTTCTTGCTCACTTGTTTGCTTATTATTTAACTTTCTTTCTCACTTGACAAGAATCAACACAAGCTTTCGTTTGCTCTCACGGGTTTAGGTAATTATCATGGGTTGCTCTTGACAAGAACAAATAGAAGCTTTCGTTTGATCTCTCTATCTCTCTCTTTACGTAATCTTCTTTAAGAAATCTAACTACATAATTAGTTTGAACATGAATACAATTAGATAAAACATTGAAAGATCAATGTAAAAAATTATAAACAAAAAAAAATTTAATTTTTATGTTTCTGGTTACTTCATTATAAGTGTTTAGGATATTGTTAATGTATACGCATTTACTTATCTGATAAAATATAGTTATGTTATACATGTCAACTGAAATGTGTCAATATTAAGACAAAGTAATTATGTGTTACGTGATTCAATCTATTTCATTATTTAATTTTTGAAATTATGCAGGTGTATATTTCATTTCCCAAACATGTCATCTTCATCCAATGACGAAGAAGAAAATTTAGAAAAAACTTTTGAAGCTTACTTTGAACAACAATTAGAAGTAATGTACAACAAAATTACTGAGAATCAATCTGCATGGCCAACAAGACGAGCATATATAGAAAGAAACCGTGACGAAGGGCAGAGCCGTTTATGGAACGACTATTCCAGTGCGGAACCGACGTATCCGTCTCACTATTTTAGGCGTCGCTTCCGAATGGACCAGTCATTATTCACGGGTATTGTTGATCGCCTCTCCAATGAAATTCCTTATTTTCAACATAGAAGAGATGCAGTAGGACGGTACGGGCTATTTCCACTACAAAAGTGTACTGCATGAATTCGTATGTTAGCTTATGGTTGTGCGGGTGACATGGTTGACGAATATCTTCGCATGGGTGATACCACAGCCTTGTTGTGTTTGGAAAAAATTACTGAAGCCATCATACATTTATATGGAGAGGAGTATCTAAGAAGTCCCACACCATAGGATCTTCAACGACTACTTGATATCGGAGAGGTACACGGTTTCCCTGGGATGATAGGAACCATTGACTGTATGCATTGGGAGTTGAAAAATTGTTCACACTCTTGGAAAGGCCAGTACTGTCGTGGTTCTAGCAAGCCAACCATTGTACTAGAGTCTGTAGCATCGCAAGATTTATGGATATGGCACACGTTTTTTGGACCACCAGGTACCTTGAACGATATTAATGTCCTTGATCGGTCACCGGTTTTTGATGATATTTTACAAGGTCGAACTCCAAAAGTTGAGTTCATCGTCAACGGTCACAAATGCCGTAGGGCCTACTACCTCTCCGACGGTATTTATCCAAAATCCAATCCATCTTTATTCCCCAAGGTCCTAAAGGTGGAGTTATTTGCACAACGTCAAGAAGCCGCAAGAAAAGATGTCGAGTGTACTTTTGGAGTCTTGCAAGCTTGTTTTGCAATTGTTAGAAACCCAGCTCTTCTTTGGGACAAGGAAAAATCAGCAACATTATCAGAGTATGTATCATACTACTCAATAGGATTGTAGAAGACGAACGTGATGGATACACTCAATACGATACATCTATGTTCGTAGAAGGAGAAACAAGCAGAAGTTCAGAGGTAGATTTATCGTTCTCTACAAACATGCGTTCAAATCTCAGTAATATGCTTGCCATTCGGAGTGTACTTCGCGACCAAAGGATACACAAACGATTGAAGAACGATTTAATTGAGAATGTATTTGCAAAAAATATACATAGAACAAAATCCGCATATTTCATCCTAAAAAGAAGTAAAGAGATTTCCGTCCAAACAAGAGTTATTTAGAAAAATGTTTTCGGAAAAACAAATTCCAAAAATAGTACGATTTTACGAAACAATCTTCCTTAAAACAAATTTCGGAAAGTTTCTACAAAAAAAAATCTTCCGCAAAACAAGTTATGTCTTTCTATTTGTCTACTGTCTACCAATCACGATATATGAATCCACTCTCATAATACATGGAAAAATTTCTCCCAATTATTAGATGTCAACGATTTTAGCTGTTTCCTTTCAAAGAATCTTCTGGGATTAGATTTTTGGATTTGATATTACGAGGTGAAAAAATAAATAAGATAATTTACTGATCCACAGTTCTTAAATCGTTAAAAATTGTTTTAAGCTTTTCATTAGAAGAAAGTATGTCCCATGCATAACTATTTCATTGTGTAAATGCTCTTTCTAATAGTATATCCAAGTGTAATTTTCTGTGAGATGTGGTTGCTCTGCCTCGTCTGTGCTTCGGCTTCCAGGGTTTCCATTGGCGTGTTTATAGATTTACTCTCCTTGCTGTTGATTTTCTTTTGATTTTGCTTTACTTATGTGTTTCTTCTTTTGCTTCTGGTGGTGTTCATGTCGTAGTCTGGAAGTGATGTTTTTCCTTGGTTCGTAGCAACATAATAGACTATTTTGGTGTTGGTTTTCTTTTAGTTTGGGCTGGGATTCTCCGGCTTGATTTCAAGGAAGAGGGATTTATGCTCTTATCCCTATCTGCTTCGTTTCGTGAGAGATCGAATGTTAAATGGTTTGTCTCTTCATCTCTCTAGGATAGGTTCTTCAGTTTCTTCATTGTGGATTATGGTGTGTTCCCGGAGGAATATAATGAGGTGCGATCTCCGTTTTTTTCAGATAACAGCAGTCGATGCATCTCTCCAATCTTCCCTTTAGTGATGGGTTCACTTTCTAGAGTGTCTTGTGTTTGATTTAGATTTTACCTTTCTAATTTCTCTTGTCCACTGTTTTTTATCACTGGGTAAATTATCAATCACATTATCATATAACTTAACACTGGGCAAATCACCAATCAAATCTTCATATAATTTCATTTATTACATATGATGACCAGCCTATGATATTGATGAACAACTCCACAGATAAGGATTCCACTATGAAGTTCTTCCCAAAACACTTATCGATGTACAGTTCACATGTACGACATCCTCGATAGATAGACTCTCTCCACAATAGACGACCAATTAAACAGTCCTGGCTACAGTACTCTAGAATCTTTGATAAGTTTTGCATCTTGTAAAAATGTATTGTCTGGTCGATTGTTTATATGTTCCGCTTTTAGCTTTAAAGAATCCTTTGATTATGATAATATTTGTCTGCATAAGATTTTATATAGTTCGTGAAGGTTTTAAAATCCCAACAATGTATCCGCTATGGTTATCAACAATGTTTTAAACCCGACCCGGACGATTTACCGGGTCATTGGGTCGACCGCGGGTTAATAAATGAAACTTTATTATATAATAATATATTAGCTATGTAAATAAAAATATAGAAACTAAAGTTAAATATTTTCTAAATTTTTAAAAAAAATAAAATGTATAAATATACAAAATATCAAAAACTAGTTTGGACCATTTAATTTTTTTATAACAAGTTAAGAGTAATAACATCTAAAAAAATCAAGATATAAAATTCATAAATATTTAAATGTTTAATGAGAATAATAAACTAAACTTAAAATCTAAAAAAAAAACATCATTGTAATAAATTATCAATAACAAAAATAAACTAACACCAAATCAGATCAACTAATTTTGGTTCTCGCTACCACCCTTCAATTCATTTTCTTGAGGTGGTATAGTGAAATCTTTATCAAAATCTAAAAATCACAAATAAAATAGTGTGGTAGGTATTATGTATGATAAAAATTCAGAAAGTTTAATCTAAATTTAAAGAAAAAGACGACAATGCCAATAACGAAAACATAAAAACCTAACTTTTAAATTAGAAATTTAGAATATAAAATAGAATAAAAACATAATTTAAAACTAAAAAAAAACTAAAAGTTTATTTATTGGTTCAACTAGTGGTCCAATTGACATCGGATTTTGGGTTTTAGTGGGTTTTTACGGGTTTTTACTGAGTTTTTAATAAAACCCGAACCAAAATTATTTTGGGTCACCAAATTTACAGGTTCAACCGCAGATCTGGGTCGGATTTCAAAACACTGGTTATCAATGAAATCTTCAGTGTTAAAGAAAAACAATGTACTTTATTCATCAACTTTTTAATTTGAACAGTTAAAACTTAGAAGGCGTTTTTAGAATTTTTACTAAAAAGTATGTTCCATGCATAAAGTATGATGTTTCTAATAGTATTTTCAAGTGTATTTATGTCAAAATACAAAGCAACATTTTCTTTTACAGTACCAATCAATCATGCGTAGAGACGTAATTCAAAATGAAAAAAAAATACAATAAAAGAAGCGGAGGATGAGTGTCAACTGGAAATAAAGGTCCTCTGCTGAGAGCTGAGAAGTGACTTTGCTGAAGCATGCCCAACGATCCTTTGCAGCTGCAAATAATCCACATGGGATCCAAATAACAACACTTACTACACACTGGTGCTACTGAGAACGGTAACTCTTATTCAAGACATAAAATGACATCATTTGCAGCTAGAATATTCCTCAGTGACTGATCTCTAAGCTTATTATTACTCTCTAATATTTATTCCTAGGTGAAGAACTATATCCTTGGAAATAGTATTATTATTTGAGAATTCATGGAGGACAGAAAATGACTAGGACAGAAAATGGCTCTCAAGTGTGTAAAAAAACATCATTAGATTGAAAATGAGAATTACCCGGAACACATCAAAAGGACAAAAAAGCACAGTGGCCTCCATGTCATAGGACTCTTCAAGCATGTTCAAGATCTGCAGTTAAAGCTTACAATGTATGAGATCCCAGTATCTGATTCTTCTGATATTGATGCCTTGTGTCGCATTTAAGATGCTCTTACCTGAGGGTAAAACTCCTTCCGCTCCGGAAGAGAGTATATAATCAAGTTCTTTATGCCACGGATCTGAAACCCAAGAAAAAGCCGACATTGATCAGAATAGTAATTGAACCATAGAACCTAATCAGAGAAGAAGAAGGAAAAAAACCGTGTATCTCCAATAGAAGTGTCCTCTCTCATTGTAGAGCATGATCTTCGTGCTCCCTGCAAAAAACCCTTGTCGTGCCCTAGATTTAGCCTTTTGACTTACAGATCTGAAAACGAGAGTCATGATTAACTACCAGTGAAACGAAAGCCAGTTTAACAACAAAACAGTAACTTCAAAATATAAAGAGGGGTTAGGAAAGAAATGGTCTCACTCATTAACAATGCAGAAAGAGGCTTTCTGGGAGCTCAAAAACTTTCTAAGCATGGTCAACTCGGCGTTAGAACTCATAAAGATCATTACTCCTCCCTACAAACAGGATTTAAAAAAAAACATAAGACAATCAAACTCATAAATTAATAATAGGGTCTTTTAGACTGACCAATTCTGTCGTTGTCCATTGAAACTCCATTCTAATGTTTTTTTTTCCTAATGTCAACTTAAAGTAAGAACATCAAAATAATTCAGCCTTTAAATGACGGGAGTACCTGAACAGAATCTTTTATCCTTGGGAATATCTGTGACAAAAAGAAGGACAGAGTCAGCAAATACTGTAATAATTTGAAGTATAATCTGTGAGTGACCCAAGAAAATGTTATTTAATAAACAAATAAAAAACAGAGACCTTTTTGGTGAAGTATTCAAGACGTGCATAGTCAGCTTGTTTTACGGAGTCTGCATCAAATTTTTCATAAATCTGCAACATGGGCGCAGAAAAAAGAGTTAAGATGTCTACAACTTTCATGTTTATTACCAAAATGGGATTATACCTGCGTGACACTGTGCAGCACTTCATGACGAACACCTTTGTATTCACACTCCAGCTTCATCTGCAACGATTAATATGGAAGTGAGATTGGACAATTTTAAATATGCCAAATCTTGGTTTAGAGAAGACATAATATATATATAGTTCAGTTAAAATCATAGTAGCAGTCTCTACCCAAAAGATACCCGCGAAGGCATGAACCTTATATAGAGGTAACTGAATAACATATATAGAAAGGTATCTGAAAGGAAAAAAAGAATCACCTTTCCTTTATAGTTCACGCATTGGTGATTGAATAGAGAATTGATATCTGAAATGAAATAAAATATATTCTTCGGGTTAGTAAAAGTTTAGAAACCTAACAATAACTTAGCCATAAATGCACCTGGGGTTAAATAAGAACTTAGAATTATAGACTGCCGATAGAACCGTGCATATCCATCACGATACCTAAACATAAGACAAAAATTTAATGACAGATTCTGACATTGTTGAGCACTAAAATTGGACACAGACGAGGTACTAAAAATAACAAGTACGTACATAGGCCGGACACGATTTATATCAGTATTATGATGCGCAGATGACTTTTCATTTAATATTGTGACAACTGTTTGAACGTGCGTCCAGTTCTGAATCATGATAAAAAAGTGAATTTCAAGAGTTGAAGTAAAAATACAGCCATCTTTGCAAATTCACTCCCACAACCTACCTGCATATACATTACGTCCGCATGATCGATAACAAAAACCTATCCACATGTAATTGAAAAAAACATTAGTATCTAGTTCAATGAGGAGAAGCAGAATACAACTCTAAATATAAAATATACATCTTCTACCAATGATAAAAAAAGTTACCTCGATGGAGGACAGATAATCAAGAACCGCTTTCTTATTGTCTTCTGCTTCTTTTTTTTTGCCCAAGGCCTAGAAAGAGTAAAATTGATAAGAGGCTGAGTGCAGCACAACAAAATCATCATCTTGCAGAGAAAGATAGGTATCAAAGAGTACCTACCAAAACTAAGCCGAGAGGGGAAGCAATAATCATGTCCGAGGTAATGAAATCATTGTAAAGCCTAATGCTCTTCCTGGAAGAGACCAGAGGATTCAAGTCTCAGCCACCTACCAAATCAATCACAAACAGGAAGCATGCACTGCCATGTTCTAAATAAGATAGATACCTTGTATACTTAATGCCTAGCACAAAGGTATCATCATTGTTCCCTTCACCAAATAGGGCTTCCCAATCTCGAGGTTTTGAAGGCTTTCCATCATCGTCATCAGATTCCTCTTCACATCCAAACTCATCATTAAACCGGCAGTGGTGTTCCACAGTATCCTGACACCATTGAATGATATTACAAGATAAAATAGGCATAATCAGCAACCGAGACAATATCAATGCAGAAAAATAAATGAATGAAATATCACAAGTTTGTTTATACCCTGTGAGCTTCGGGAGTTAGTTGTATGAGCCTATTGACAACTCGAAAGGCAATACTCCTCTGTGGTAATAGAATCAGCACCTGGATATGCATACGATAAACATAGGACGAATTGTCAAATGACAGATTAAAACATAAAAGGGGTGGGGTCAAGCACCTTTGGACTAGTAAATGCTCTGTCCCGAAATCTATCATCAGGAGTTTCACCATGACAAAGCTTGGAAATTTTCCTTTCATTCTTCTTGACAAGATCTCTAGATCTAAAAATGTGATTCAACTGCATACGACAAACTCTGACTTCAACAAATCTTGGAGATATGCTAAGCAAGCAACATTGAACCTCAAAAAAATATACATATCTTAGAAATTAGAAGGAGTGCAAATATGCACGTACAGAATGCATAAGGTATGCGTCAACGTGACTAGAGTCTTCTCCACGGTATCCATTGTAAAAGGGTTTCTTGTTAGAATGCAAAATATCCATATAGCTGTTGCCTAGAAAAAAAATGAAATAATATTTAGTCGAAAAAAAGAAGAAGAAAAGAACAAGGTTGATTGCAAGAAACCGATACGTACAAATGGAGAAGAATCTTCTCCTTGCAGATGAGCCAAACTCTCCCCCTCCAGCTTCCTCGTACAATTGATGCCAGTGCTCAAATAACTTAGGCTTGATGCCGTAGGTTGCATCACTCTGAGCAACCTGCAAATAAAAAAAATCCGTTTTTTGTTTAGGAAGGCGAACTCTGCAACAACACTTTTGTGCTAGAGAAGGCATACATGAAGAAAATTTGGTCTAGTTCCTTTCCAGGTGCAATTTGGCATGCCAATGGCAGGTGCTTTCCATTTAAAGCTCCATGCCTGTTTTAGTAAAGTTTCCACTTCTTCACTTAATAATGTATGACCAAGGTGCTCACTAAATGCACTGGTAGATGAAGAAGAAACTACAGAAGATTGTTGGCCATTGGTACGCAACTCATTCTCCTCGTCTGTTTCAGAACACTCAGAATCTTCTTCCTCACTGTGATTATCATCAATCTTCTCCTGCTCTGTGCCTCCGAGGCATTCCAGATCAGCCCCTTTAATTGGAGACAAGGGACGTGAGATTGTATCTAGTGCTAAGAATACTTATTTGAGTTTCAAACAAAATCTGAAAACAATTGCAGAATAGCCAAGATCTAAGATACCTGTTGGAGTATTCGAAATAGACCGTTCACACTTCTTCTTATTCAGTCTCCTATTGACTTTTTCCTGGGGCCTGTGCCTTTTCAGCGCTGCTCCGGTAAACTGCGATGCCATGGAAGGAAGGTAAGAGAGAGAGACAGAGAGAGCGAGCGAGAGAGAGCGAGAGAGCAAGCGAGCGAGAGAGCGAGCAAGCGAGCGAGCGAGAGAGTTTCAGGCCTGGTTCATTAGGGTTTTGGGGTGCGAATTTTTGCCGCCGACTGGTACGTAGGGTTAGGTTATTACTTGACCGACATATTTTAATATATATATATATATATATATTCCTCTCTGTATTGGTAACTGTCTTCCTTCCCTCCCTTTTCTTTTCAACCAAACTTTTACAAACTTCACTTTTTTTCACTTATAAAATAAACACAATCGTTTTTCACTTACAAAATAAACACACAAACAATCATGTTATATATTTTAGAATATAAACTAGATTTTGACCCGCGCAACCGCGCGGGTATTTGTTTTCGTTTATAGTTAGTTATATAAAAATTTTATTTTCACTTTTAAATTGATATATATTATAGTAATCATATATTTACGATATGTATAGTAAATGTTTTTCAAACATAATAATATTATATAATAAGTGTTTTAATCAAATAGATTGTTTCAAATTTTCTATATTATACATGTGTTTGTTTCTTCTATATTTTATTGTTTGTTAGATTAGTATTTCATTTTTAGATAAAGTAATATAAATACAGCTTGATTAAATATTAGTGTACTTTAATTTGCAAAGATAATACAAACTTCGAAGATATTTTTGCTATAAACTAAACTTATAACTTCATAAATTAATATTATAATGAATTTTATTAAAAAGGAATTTTTTAAACAATTTCTTTTTAATTTTTTTTTTTTAAAAATTTACATCGAAATAACTTTTTCTAATATATATAGCGTGTAAATTTTGTTAGGGTATATAAATATTCCATATTACTAATCTGTGATTTTTGTTAATACATTGTGGATGCATTTAACTATTATTGACATATTTCCTTATAAATAATAGAAGATTTCTAAACTTATATCTATTGACATATTTTGTGTGACTAAGTTGGAAGGTGTGGGGTAATTTACCAAAACCAAATTGTTAAGCATATTTTTGTTATTATAGATATGATTTTTCATAAGATATAATAATGATAAAATTATTAGAGAGTTAATGTAACATAACTTTCTAGTAATAGTCTATTTTTTAAAAAATCACACATGAAGTCAAGTCATGACTTCTGTTTTAATATATAAGATGCAGTAGATTTTTTAATTCAAAAACTATTTATTAAATAAGTATTTTCCCCCTTTTAAAAGCCTAAATAAAATAAAAATGTAAAAGTAATCTTATTGTTTTCTTATAAATAACTAGATTTACTTTTTAATAAATAATTTTTTTAAAAAAGTTATAAGACAAAGTAACCTAGAATACTTCACTTAATCTGATTTTGACATGTTTCAATAAAAACACTTTATGGGGTGTTAGTGAGAATTGGATTTATAATGATTATTAGAGCATGTGCAACAGCGTATTTAGCTGATCCTTAGCCGCAAATCCTAGGTAATTAGGATTAATAGACAATTAATTAATGCACCATTTATTAAGGAGCGGTCTTTAATTAGGGGGCTGGAAGGATTGAATCCTTATCGACGCGGCAAAGTGTGGTAGGTTCGTACTCGAATTGTGTTTCAGTTTGTTGAAAAAAAATTCATTCTCTTTGTTTCACGAAAAAACAAAAGCTCTTGGCAATATCAGAGGCAATTTTTTCCTCTCAGATAATCAAGGTAAATCGGAACCTTCTCCTGGCAATTTAGGGTTCGTTTTGTGTTTTCAATCGATTTGGAGATGTTTCCGTTAGAAGTTAGGGTTTCAAAAAGTTTTTTTTTCAATCGATTTGGGGATTTTGGTTTCAAACGCTTAGGGTTTCAAAACGATTTTGGTTTCCATCTATTTGAGGATCTTTTATTTGATTAGGGTTTCCAAAAGCTTTATGTTTCAAGCGATTTCGGGATTTCGGTTTCAATCGATTTCGGGATTTTGGTTTCCATCGATTTGGGGATTTTTTTTTCTTTTGATAAGGGTTTCGGAAAGCTTTATGTTTCAGTCGATTTGGGGATTCATCAATTTGGGGATCTCTGACTTTGTGATTATTGTTGTTTAATGGCATGATTGAATCGATTTGGGGATCTCTGACTCTGTGATGATCTTGTTACTCTGTTTACATTCTTCTCTTGATTATGATTTACGTTTGTTATTGTATAGGAGAACAAATTCTTATCTTTTCATGTCTAACTTTGAGAGTTATCTTCTTTTGTAAGATTATGATTAACGTTTGATTTATCTTCTTCTCTCAGGTTAACCAAACATGGGACAAGATTATAGCTACAGCTAGCTGTCTTCATCAGATGTTAGTTTAACCTGGCTTCTTCAAGAAGAAGCTGACTTGTACGCGGCAGAAGCTGACTTGTACGCCGGAGAAGTTGACTTGTATGCGGATGAAGCTGAGAGTAGCTTGAACATTGAAGTTCCGGTAATGGAGGAGATGAGTTGCTTTCATACACAACTTAGGCAGCTTAAGGACAAAGGTATGAGAGTGAGAAGATGCAGCTTAAGCTAGAGAAGACAGTGTCTGAGTTATCTATGAAGAAATCTGGGGTTACAGACGGCTTTGAATCGCTTGATTGTCTAATGGGTGGTGTATTAGTTTTAATAGGTCTGCTGGTCCTGTTTTTGCCGGGTCAGTTTCTCTCCTTCTGCTTTTGAATGTGGTTTCTCCCATTTTTAAAAACTGTTGACTGTTTTTAAAATTGCTAATGTGTGTTTAGGAACAGCTTTGAAGGCTTAAGACGGGAGTGTCGGACCTTGCCACTGTATGTAAAGATACTATACAAACAACTTCATAGCCTCTTTTCTTTGAATAATAAAAACATGTAGTTGTGTGAAAAACTTATACAAATTGAATAAATATATAGTAGTTATATATGTACCTATATTCAACATATAGTAGTTGTAAAAGTTATACAAATTGATTAACTATATATAAGTTATAAAAAAAAACAGAACTTAAATATGAAATTCAAATTGTTTAAACTCGGGAGTAACTGAAAATCAAAGTGAAAATGTAATAAATATAAAAGTCATTTAGTGTAATTGCTTTCTACCTTCCTAACTCCTCAGATTTGATTGGTGTTAAATGCTAATGATTTGCTTTCTACCTTCCTAACTCCTCAGATTTAAATTGCTTTAAATGTTTCTTATCAATAAATTGTTTACTTAAAGCTATGTGTTAGTAGTAGAGTGACACATAGCATTCTCTAACCATGTATACCACCAGGGTTTTGTTAACCTTCTCAATAGCCAATCTCCAGTTGACCTTGTGTCTACTGTCAAGGAGAGGAAGAAATGGTCTCCCAAAGAGGATATAATCCTTATTGGTGCTTGGCTTAACACCAGTAAGGATCATGTGGTCAGCAATGAGCAGAAAGGTGGAGCTTTCTGAAAGAGGATTGTACACTACTACAATGCAAGCCCTCTCCTTGTTGGGACAACACCTACAGAGCATGGTCAGTGTAAGCAGAGGTGGGCTAGGATTAACGAGCAAGTCTGCAAGTTTTCTGGATGCTATGATGCGGCTCTGAGGGACCAGAGAAGTGGTCAAAACGATGATGATGTGATGAAAGCTTCCCTTGAATTCTTCTACAATGACAACTCCATCAAGTTCAACCTCGAACATGTCTGGAGGGAGTTGAGACACGATAGTAAATGGTGCTCCACCTTTATGCCTAAGGACAGTGTCAAGGACAAGCGCAAAAATGTGTTGGAGGTCGATGGAGAAGAGGAAGTGGGAGAACCGGAGGCTAGACCGGTTGGAGTCAAGGCAGCTAAAGCTGCTAGTAAGAGGAAGAAGAGTGGTTAAAAAGATCAAAAAACAAACAGAACACATATACTAATTTAAAGATATGACAACTACTAAAGATCTTAGCTTCGATTCAACTCGAATTTTGTTTTGTAATACGATTAAACTTACATGTATTTGTAATATAACCATTTAAGTTGTGATTTGTAATCTGTAATACTAGTAATGTTGATTAAAAATTGGTTATATGAACAGCCTTGTATATATTAGATCATATATAAACTTACATGTTTTTGTAATATAACCATTTAAGTTGTGATTTGTAATCTGTAATACTAGTAATGTTGATTAAAAATTGGTTATCTAAAAATTGTAAAAACTGGTTATCTAAAAATTGGTTATCTAAAAATTGTAAAATATCTGAAAATTATTGGTTATCTAAAAATTGTAAAAATTGGTTATCTAAAAGGTTATGTAAAAATTGTAAAATATCTAATATTTTAAAAAATTGGATATTTGTCATCAAAACTAGTTCAGCATGCAATAATTCTTTTAAATGATATTATTGGTTGTCTAAAATTTTTAATATTTTGCAATAATTGTTTCAATGAAGGATTAGCAAGTGAACACACAAAATGTGTCATCATCTTCATCTGATGAACTCAAACAAAGATTGTACGACGTTTTCGACGATATCTTAGAAGAAACATACGACAACATAGTGGAGTCCTACCACAATAAGCAAGGGAAACATGCTTATATAAAACGAGACCGTGAAATAGGACACGACCGTTTATGGAATGACTACTTCAGCGAAGATTCAACATTTCCGGCCCATATATTTAGACGCCGTTTCCGTATGAACAAAGAATTATTCATGTGTATTATCCATGCCCTCTCAGAGAACGTTCCATTCTTTCAACAAAGAAGAGATGCAACCGGGAGGTTTGGTCTTTCTCTACTACAAAAATGTACGGCAGCAATTTGTCTGCTTGCTTATGGTTCTGCGGTTGACACGGTTGACGAGTATCTCCGACTTGGTGAGAACACATCACTTTTGCGTTTACATAATTTCACTAGAGGAATAATACAATTGTTTGGAGATGAGTATATACGAAGACCCACATGAGAGGATCTTCAATGACTACTCGATATTGGAGAGATACGTGGATTTCCTAAGATGATGGAAGCATCGACTGTATGCATTGGGAGTGGAAAAATTTTCCAACCGCTTGGAAAGGGCAGTACACACATGGATCAGGAAAGCCGACAATTGTCTTAGAGGCTGTAGCTTCACAAGATCTTTGGATATGGCACGCTTTTTTGGGTCCTCTAGGTACCTTAAACAATATTAATGTCTTTGATCGGTCACCTATTTTTGATGACATTTTACAAGGTCAAGCTCCAAGGGTACAGTACGTGGTCAACGGACACCAGTATGATTTGGCGTACTATCTCACGGATGGTATATATCCAAAATGGTCAACATTTATCCAATCCATCTCAATCCCTCAAGGTCTTAAAGCAGAGTTATTTGTTAAAGTTCAAGAAGCAACCCGAAAAGATATGGAGCGGGCTTTTCGAGTATTGGAAGCTTGCTTTGCGATTGTGAAAAACCTGGCTCTATCATTGGAAAAGGAAAAGATAGAGAAGATTATGAGAGTGTGTATCGTACTGCACAATATGATAGTCGAAATGAACGAGATGGATACATTTAGTACGATATATGTGAATTTGAAGAAGGAGACGTAAGCAGAAGTTCTCAGGTGGATATGTCCTATAGTGCCGACACGCCTACAAATGTCGGTAATATGATTGGCATTCGGATTCATGTGCATGATAGGCGTATACGTGAACAATTAAAAGTTGATTTAATTGAAAATATTTGGAACAAATTTGGTGATGAATATTAATAAGTTGTATTTTTATATTTAAATATGTTTTAAATAATTATTGTATTTTTATATTTAATCATGAAATAAATAAAATTTTAATTTCACTTATTTTATATTTTTTTATTTTTTTTATTCTTAAGGACTCCTAATTGGAAAACACCATTAGACCTAAAATTTAGATTAGAATCCTTAATTATTCAAAAAAAAAGTTTAATAATGCTAAGGACTTTATTTAGAGTAACACCAACGCGTATGCTCTTAGAATTTTTAAATTTATTATTATTAGTTTATAGATTTACACATCTATTATAATAAAATAGCTTTTTTCTCTCTGTGGCAACAAAAAAATCTATTAATAATCTAATAATAATTTTAGGATATGTTAGTATTGATAGCAGGTATTTATTTGGTTATATATATAAAGTACAGTTCTCTCCCTCCTCCTTCAGCAAATAAGGAGAGGATAAATTTCCACGTGTAACAAGTCTTGTTTTGATTGTTTATGGGCCTTCGCATACTTTTTGTTTGGGCTTGCTCATTTGTTATTAGATTTAAGAAAGCAAAAAAAAAAAACAGCCAACTGAAAAGAAATTCTTCACGAGATCTAAGGTTCGTTCATATTTTTTTTTAAATATGACTTCGTCATCTAGGGTTCATAGTCAGAAGAATCCATCGCCATTAATGGAGTTTGGCATATCTTCCACACAAATGGCGACTTCACATCTAGGGTTCATCATATTTGCACACTCCCTCATGTTTCCACGTCATACACTTCGAAACCCTTGCCCTTCTAGTTCTCTTTCTCATCAAGAAACGTATGCAGTAATGAAAATCAATCAACGACTTCCACTCCATGAAATTCAAAGTCTTCAATGCATCTTTATCATTCTGATTGAGTATATAGACAAAAGTTTTTATGTAAGTAGGAGAGTTTTTTTTTTTCATGACCTTCTTCCTTTCTGCCTCGACTGTTTTACTTTCTTCTGTCAATGGAGTGGCGAACTCGACTATCGGTTACCCATTGTTCTATGGATCATCACGTGTTCCTCGGCGGAATGGCTTCAACCCACGAAAAATGTTCCTTGCGTCGTTCAGCTTCTTATTCGGATTGGCTTGATTTCCTAGGTCAGAGCCGTTCCCCTTCGTTTCCTATTTCAGTGATTGGAAATTTGATTACCAATCAGATCTGAAAGCTAAAGTGAGTGAGTGAGTGATCTAATCTGTATTGGATTGAATTGATTTGATCTGATGTACTTTTGAAATCTAATGCATGGTAAAGTTGAGAGAAAAACTTCACAAACAAAGTCAACATCATACACATTGTTTTGAAGGTTATTTGCACCATTATTATTACTCATATACTTGAAAGATATATATTAAGATTTGGTTCAGTTTTTGATCTGTCTGTAGTCAAACTATCAGTCGTCTTGCTACTGGTTTTTGGAAATGTAAATACGCTTAAAGTATGTTTTGTTTTTCAATTTGGCATATGTAAATTCCCTTCTTACTGATAACTTCGTGATAATTAGAAATCCGTGTCTTTAAAATTTGTTCCTCTTTGTTTCAGCCATAGATTTTGCTATAGAAAAGATATTTACCAGAGATACCGAAGTTGTGAAAAGCCCTGAGTTCGATTTTTTTTTGGAAATGTGCCAGATGTGCCTCTGTTTACATACCTGTAGGGATACCAGAAGGTTTCCATTTCCTTGGTCATTTATGGTCGCATAATTCTCCGGTTGGTAACAGAGCAATGCGAGTTATTCCGAATCTTGACCAGGTCCATACCCTTAATCAGCATTATGGACCAATGGTTTACTTCCACCCTGAAGAGACTTACATGCCAGCATCTGTTCCATAGTTTTTCTTTAACACAGCTTTTTGTGCAGGTTTGGTACACCCCAAGACCAAACTGTTAGGTGGAGTGGTTTGTATTAGGTTGCAGGTGAAACAAAAGTAGATGGGGATATGAAGTGTTTTCAAGAGTAGAGAGAAACAAATTTATTGTAGAATCTGTCATTGTTTTCTGTAAAACAAAAAAAAAACACGTTGAATGCAAATCATTTTGTACTCTCATTATGAAAAAAAAAAAAAAGAGTAAACACAAGTTTGCTTCGTTGATCATAGATGCTGAGCAGAAGACAGAGAGGGATAGATTATTGGTGGACTCAGTTTTTGTTTTGAAGTGGAGACAGAGACTTTGTGGGAAAATTCTAATTTACACAGAAGAAGGTAAGTAGGGACAAGTCATGGTTAAGAGAGCTTGAATTGGGGTTGTGACATCTTTCTCATATGGTGTCTCAATCATATTTTCTTCACTATACCCATACCAAAAACATCATACATTACACACTACGCTCCTTTTCTTCAAGACTCAATAAGTTTATACTCCTTTTGTTTCATTATAAGTGTCATTCTACTACTGATGTGCATACAGATTAAGAAAACAATTAATTTTACATATTTTCTATATAAAAACATAGTTACCCATATACCTAACCATATTTTAACCAAAAGAAAAAAAATTACATAATAATATTAATAAATTTTGCATTGAAAACCGAAAACGACACTTATTTTGTAACGCAAAAAAATTCTCTACAACGACACTTATTTTGTAACGCAAAAAATTCTCTACAACGACACTTAATGTGAAACGGAGGGAGTATTTTATAGAGCAACTCTAATGATTTAACCACATTTTTTTACAAAAAAATATTTTGACTCTATAGATATAATAAGACTAAGGCAATCTGTTGTTGATTCCTTGGTTTCTGCGGCATTGAATAGTGGTGTACTATAACATTCTTTGTTTTGTCTACTATCTCTGTCCTAATGGGCACATCCATACCAGTTTCATAACATCCTTAACAAAGAAACGAGACTCTGCATTTGCTTAGCTAATGAAGACCTTAGAAACCTTATCAACTAAATTAAAACTCCAAAGAAAGTTTGAATTGTTATTTCTAATCATGTGTGTACTGGTTTAAGCAATTAGAGAGGATTTTTTTTTTTGCTTTGCACACATACGGTAAGGCAATATTAATAGCACCCACAAGTTTTTAAAAACAATCAAAGTTATTTTTTCCGGCCTAAGACCCTCAAGATGGAGATATGCCATTACACTCAACCAAAATATTAGAATTTATTCAACAAAAATATATATATATATTCAAATATATAATTGCAATTTTAAGTATTTTAGTTACATATTTAATTGGAGCTTTGTATTAAAATTGTAATTTGAAGTATTTTTACCTCTATAGTTGGTATGTATTCTACTTGCACATTGGAAATAAATTATCAATGTATTAAGAAAAGGTATAAGAATGAAAATGTTATCCATGTTTATATATACTAAAATCTCTATTCTACTTACTATCTTAATTATCATAACTTTTTTGACATCCAAAGGCTAGTCACTAAAAACATATGAAACTATAACGTATTCGTGCATATTTTTTTTAATTGGAAAATAAAAATAATATATAAATATAATAACAAATTATACACAGTGAATATTAAGATCAATTTAATTTAAAATAAGATGAACGTCTTGAAATACTTAACATTATAATATAAAAGTATATATAATTTTTCGGTCGATAACATGTCCGTAGGGCAGACCTGATCCTAGTATCTTATATAGTAAAGAGCTTTTTTCATGAGAGGCAAAAAATACCATGAGTCACCTCATAAAAGTTTAAGAAACTATTTTTTTGGGCTTTAGAAAAAAATTATATTATTGGTAAAATGCATATTTGTTTTGAATTTTTACTTTTGTAGATTGTGTTTAAACTTTCGGATTATAGAGATCCTTTAATATTATAAGTTTGTTTGTCATCTTTGTTGAGATCCGTAGATCAGCCGACGAGGGTTTTAGATATCAGAATAAATTATCGACTCTCCGTAATGTCTCAACGCACGCTTGATTCGCACTTTCTTTCTTCTCATTTTATAAGGGATTAACCCATTCTAGATCATTGAAACCACCTTATCGCATCCCGAAAATAACCATGTAGAGGTGTGAGTTTATATCCCTTTTGCAGACATGAACATCACAGTTTTAACGATCATTAGAAGAAAAATTTGTTCAACTTTCCGATTGCTACAATGGTGATTTATTACATCCTTCTTGCCGATTTGAAAGTCGGGCACTACTCCAACACCATTGAGGTTCATTTACTGAGGTTTTGGGAGGCCAGAAATGTGAGGAAAGGCGGTGAGCTCATGAGTCTAGACATGCTCCTCATCAACGAGAATGTAAGCATCTCCTTTCCGATTAACGCTATTGACGATTGGTTCCATTATGATTGTCTAAAAAAAATAATTTGTCATTTCTAACAGTCGACGGTTATTCAAGGTTTTGTTAATGTGAACTGTCAATTCATGTTCATGCAGCGTCTCAGCAAAGGGCCAATCTACAAGTTGAGCGGGTTCAATGTAACGCACAACCCCCCCCCCCCCAATTTCCGGATGTTGGATGCTCCTTTCCCGATTCGGTTCAATAATGGAACCTCTGTAGTTAAGAAAACAACATTTATTAGATTCATACCTACTGAACTTTTCAGATTTATACCCTGGTCTAAAGTATAAATATGATATTACCGGAATCTTAAGTTATACTTATAAGTATTAGGCATTGTGTGTTCATTACTAACTTTTAAATTTGGGGAAATTAACAGCTAACAAACACATTGAGATAAAACTTGATACCTAATTGTTAACAAGAAATTAACGAAAACTTATAGCCAAAAACAATACATAATTAAAATGAAGACATCAATAACAATTAGTGAAAACATAAAATGATATATAACAGATTAAAAAATAATAAATAGGCGATAAAAAACTTTTCTTATGAGAATAAGAGATCAAAGATTATTGTATATCTAAATAAATGTTATAAAAGAGAAATCGTATGAGTTCCATAAAATATTCAAGCATAAATTTAATATTGACATGAAAACTAAATTTCGACTATTTGTAAACACACAAAAAGAGACGATATATAAAATAAGATAAAAATAATTGTAGAAATCAAACTGTATAATCTAAATGAAGACAAATGCACCAAAAAATATATAGTTCCAAAATAAAAATAGTCTTAGTCTCACTAATGTATATCAATAATTTTATTATGAAGTTAAATTTTTGCAACGAGAGTAAGATCGAATATCAAAGCATTAAACAAATTTTAATGGAAACTGATACAAATAGTAATTAAATAAAATAATTCATATATAATTGTAATAAAATATTTCAAAATAAAAACCAGGGTTAAACAAAATATCTAATAGAAAAAAATTCATGCAAATCACGGGTCAACTACTAGAAAAGAAATAATTATTTATAAAACAAAAAATTTAAATAACTAAAAATCTAAAAATAAATGTATAAAATTGAGAAAATAAATTATTTATTTACTGGATATAAATAGTTTATTAATATTTTGTTTATTTTTCTAATAAAAATACAAAAATAGTTACATGAATTAAAACATTTGCAAACATGTGCTTTCTAACATGAGCAACAAAAATAAATATTGAAAATTAATTCTTTTCAGTCACCAATAAATTTGTTAAATATGATTAATTTAAAATAAAAGTTTTGTGATTAATTTAAAATCACGGGAGGATTAGTCTAATTCAAAAGGAGGTGCAGCCCACGGGTAAACCCTCTCTCTGGGTATTCAAATAGGCTCGAAAGCATGAACCCATATCCGTATTAGGTGACCATGAATAATTGTGATTTAGTTTCGCATAGCAGGTGAATCGAAGTTGAAACATGTTAGTGTCTCAACCCCTCCTCCGTACCACTTGACCATAATCTTAATCATGAGTCAAATTTGGTTACCATATTTTGAAAAATTGTATTATCTATATTTCTATCACCCGAGATTGTGTTTAAATGATCATATGATTGTTGCCAAAGTTAATCATTCAGTTCCATTAATTATAGTGTGAAGAATAATATACATTTTCCTGCAAAATCTACGTTTCTAGATTATCCTTTGCGAGTCCTCCGGGCTATTCGATTTGGTACTCAGTTCTTACTTTCATTTTATGTCATAACATTGTCCATTTGAGAGCCTTTATTTGAGTTATGCGGTTAATCTACTGAAATGGCAGGTGCAAGATTTGGTTTTATTCTGGATGAAGAACTGAAACAATCTTCTTCAAGCGAGGAGGTGAGAGTAGCTCTTGGAGAAAAAAAGTAGCAGAGAGCGGATCGGCAATTAAGTATGTATCTGATCTTTGTCGTGCTTGACATAGCTGATTTTGCCTTTTTTACAGGTTTAGCGTTACATAACTTGATTTCTTGGTTCAGATAGACTTGATGATATCTGGAATTGGACCAGTTTCAGCAGTGACGCATCTTTCTAACCTGAAGCTATTTGGGGTTGTCTTTGCCGTTCCATCTTCATCCGATCATTAATGTTCAATGTTCAATATCTTAGGGCTTAACTTCAGTAACTACAAGGTGATACTTGTGCCATTTGGTAAAGAAAAATTTGATTGTTGGTTGGTGTTGTTCTGCTCGTTTACCCATGCCTTTTAAGTTTGGCTACTTTACGACTTAACAGATCTGCGACCATCATAATAACTAAGTCCATCTTCTTCAGGCTATCAACATACAGAGAGATTCCTATCCTTGATTGCTTCCCTTCAGTTGAATAATGACGAACAATTCGACAAGCTTGATTGGGCTACTAATATTCTTGAGCACTGGGAATCTATTTCCCTTAGTGATCCAGAGCTCCCAGTAACATCGAAAATAAGAGTACTCCGTTGTAGATTTTATGGTACTTTCTCTAGTTTTTAAGGTGGGTGTAATACAACATTAAGATATATAAAGGTGTTCGGAAATGGTTGAAGTATTACACCGACCTTAAAAACTCGAGAAAATAGTTGAAGAAAAAGTCAAATCTCTAGTAACAAAGAATAATAAGAACAACTTTTTTTATTAGCTTTAAAAACTACTCATAACTAAAGCACTCAATGTTTCTCTTAGATCTTATGGAACACCTCTCCATAGATCTCTATTTATATGCAAGACAATTCCTTGTAACATGTGGGATATGAAAAACACAAACCTAATCTAATAGAAAACTTATTTTTTTCTATTTCTAGATTTCATTATCGTGTTTATCTCTTAACATATTAAACATCCAATAATATGTCAAGTTTCCACAAGCTTGGAATTATCCAACATTCACCCCCTTACCACTACAAGAAAACTAAGCCTTTACTAGGAAACTTTACTAGGAAAATAATTCCTCGTAAAAATACTACGTGTTTACTTCGAGTTTACGAGGAAACCACTTTTCCTCGTAAAGTTCTCGTATACTTACGAGAAAACAGTTTCCTCGAGTTCGTGAACTCGTAGTAAACTTACGTGGCCCTTACGAGGAATAAGATATTTTCCTCGTAAACTCATAGTAATTCCTTTCCTCGTAAAGTCCTAGTAATTCTTTACTACGAAATTAAGAGGAATGGATTTGTTACTACGAAATTAAGAGGAACTGGATAGAAAATATCGAATTTAAATCAATAACGTGTTTTGTACCTACTTTTCCTAGCAATTTCCTAGTAAATTCTCAGATTCGAAAATTTCTATAAATACCACCATATGTGATTCATTTGAAACACACCAAAAAAATAAGCTATAAGCTTGATCAAACACAAAAAAAATGTCCGGTCCGGGAAATATTTTCGAGTTGCGGAAGTGGATGTATTCACATAGAGATAATAACGGGTGGGTGACGAAAGAATTTCTCGAAGGGTTGGAGACGTTTATGCATCAAGCAGATTCTACACCACTCACGTAGGAAAGTGGTAAGATGTTCTGTCCATGTCA